>JACBWV010000045.1:6436981-6636047 GCA_013435795.1 Chlamydomonas sp. ICE-L
CCACCCCACACACCCCACCCACCCACCCACAAAACACACAGAAAGGCAGACCTCACATGGGTTGTTAATGGAGTCATGGGTGGGGTGCAGATCAGCTTCTCCAGATATCAAACACCCACCCACCACCCCACCCACCCACCACCAAAACACAAAAAGGCACGACTCACCCATGGTGTACCAGGAAGCTCATGGGGTGGGGTGCCGAATCAGCCTCCACGATCAATGACCCCACCCACCATCCCAAACACCACCCCAACACACCCCCCCAACCCGCCCCCAAACCCCCACCACACTCCACACACCTCACCCACATACACCACACACAAACAACAGAAAGGCACGACTCACAGGGTGTATCAGGAAGTCATGGGTGGGTTGGGTGCAGTCACCCACGTAGCAATCTCCCCACACCCGATACCACTACCCTCCACACACACACCACCCCAAACCGCCCCCCAACCCACACCACCCACCCACCACACCCACACACCCACCCACAAACACACACGAAAGGCACGAGTCACAGGTGACAGGAAGCCAATGGTAGGGGTGAGCGACAGTCGCCAGGGAATAGTCAAACCCCACCACCCATTCCCATCCACTCCACAAAAACACCAGGAAAGGCACGATTACATGGTGTAAGGAAGGTCAAATTGGGTGGGGTGCAAGCTCAGCCCTCCAAGATATCAATTACCCACACACATACCACCACCCCCACACACACACCCCAAAACCGCCACCCAAAACCCAACCACCACCTACACCTCACCCACACACACCACCCCACAAACACACAGAAAGGCACGGACTCACATGGTGTTGTACAGGAAGTCATGGTGGGTGCATGCTCAGCCCTCCACGAGATCAATTACCCCACACACCATACCTCACCATGCCCAACCACACACACCCCACAACAGCCCACCCAAACCCCCACACCCACCCACCACCCCACACCCACCCACCCACACCACAAAACACACAGAAAGGCCAATGACTACATGGTGTACAGGGATCAGTACATGGTGTGGGGTGCAGCCAGCCTCCACGTATCAATTACCCACACACCCATACCACACCCAACACCACACACACCACCCCCGAAAACCCCACCCAAACCCCACACACCCACACACCCACCCACACCCACCACCACCCCCAAAACACAGTAAGGCAAGATACACATGGTGTACAGGAAGTCAGGGTGGGGTGCAGCTCAGCCCTTACACGTATCAATTACCCCACACAAATACCACCACCCCCACAACACACCCCAAAACCGCCCCCACACCCCACCCCACCCACACACCGCCCACACCCACCACCCACAAAACAACACAGAAAGAGCACGACTAACATGGGTACAGGAGTCAGGGTGGGGGCAGCTCAGCCTCCCACGATCAATTACCCAACACACCAGTACCACACCTACCCCACCACACACACCCCAAACCGCCCCCAAACCCCACCACCCCACCACCCACACAAACCCACTACCCACCACACAAACACACAGACAAGGCACGAGTCTCATCATGGGTATGTACAGGAAGGAATGGGTGGGGGTGCAGCTCAGCTCACAGATATCAAAAAACACCCACCCACCCCACACCACCACACCAAACACACAAGAAAGGCACGACTCAATGTGTAACAGGAAAGTCATGGGTGGGGTGAAGCTCAGCCCTCACGTATCCAATTACCCCACACACCCATACACCTGCCCACACACACCACCCAAACCGCCCCCCAAACCCCCCCACGCACCCACACACCCACCACCCCCCCACCCACCCAACAAACAACAGAAAGGCACGACTCACTGGTGTAGGTAAGTCATGGGGTGGGGTGCAGTCAGCCCTCCACTATCATTACCCCACACACCATACCACACCACCCCCCACAACACCACCCCCAACCGCCACCAAACCCCACCCACCCAACACCACCCAACACCCACCCACCCCACAAACACACAAAAAGGCACGGACTCACATGGTGTACAGGAAGCATTGGGCGGGGTGCAGCTCAGCCCTCCACGTATTATATACCCACACACCATACACACCCACCCCCACACACCCCACCCCCAAACCGCACACCAAAACCCCACCACCCACCCACACACACCCACCCACCCACCCACACACACACAGGAAAGGCACGACTCACATGGATTGTACAGGAAGTCCTGGGTAGGGGTGCAGCTCAGCTTCTCCAGATATCAAACCACCCACCCACCACCCAACACCCACCCCACAAAAACAACAGAACAGGACGACTCACTGGTGTAAGGAAGTCATGGGGGGTGCAGCTCAGCCACTCCAGATCATTACCCCACACCCCATACCCATCACCACCCCCACACACACCCACCCAAACCGCCACCCAAAACCCCCACACACCCCACACACACCCACATACCACCAGCCCCAAACACCACAGAAGGCAAGACTCACATGGTGTACAGAAGTCTGGGTGGGGTGCAGTCAGCCCTTCCAGCGTTATCAATTTACCCCACACACCATACCACACCACACACACCACACACACCCCAAACCCCCCAAACCACCCACACCCACCCCACAAACACACACAACCACCCACAAACACACGAGAAAGGCACGACTACACATGGGTACAGGAAGCCAGGTGGGGTGCAGCGTCAGTCTCCAGATATAAACACCCACCCACCCCACCCACCCACAAAAACACACAGAAAGGCCGATTACATCGGTGTTGACAGGAAGGATGTCATGGGATGGGGTGCAGCTCAGCTCACAAGTATCAATTCCCCATCAAAACCATACCACACCACCCCACCAACACCATCCCCAAACGCCCCAAACCACACCACCCCACACACCCCACCACACACCACCCACCCACAAACACACAGAAAGGCACGATAAAACATGGGTGTACAGGAAGTCATGGGTGGGGTGCAGCCTCAGCCTCCCCTATCACATTACCCAACACCTTCCACACCGCCCCACACCACCACCCCAAAACCAGCCCCAAACCCAACCACCACCCACCACCCACACCACACCCACCCACCCACACAAACAACAGAACAGCAACGACTCAAATGGGGTACAGGAAGGTCATGGGCTGGGGTGGCAGCTAAGCCCCACAGTCTATCAATGTATCCCCCACACACCATACACCACCACCCCACACCACCACCACCCAAAACCGCCCCCAAACCCCACACCCACACCAACACCCACAACCACACCACCCACACACACAAACACACAGTAAGCAAGACTACATGTGTACAGGAAGTCATGGGTGGGGTGACGCTCAGCCCTCCAGTATCAATTACCCCACACAACAACACCACACCACCCCCACACACACCACCCCAAACCAGCCCCCAAACCCCCAACCACCCACACACCTACCCACACCACCCCACCACAAAACAACAGAAAGGCATCGACTTCAATAGTGTGTAAGGAAAGTCCTGGGCGGGTGCAGCGATCAGCCCCCACAGTAGTCAATTCCCCACACCACCTACACACAACCCCAACACACACACCCCAAACCGGCCCCAAACCCCACCACCACCCGACACCACCCACACACGCCACCCACCCACACAAACACACAGAAAAGCACGACTCACTCATGGTTGAAGGGAAGGGTATGGGTGGGGTGCAGCTCGCTCTCAGTATCAAAACAACCCACCACCCCCCCCCCACCCACCCACCACAAACACACAGAAAGGCACGACTCACATAGTGTACACGGAAGTCATGGTGGGGGTGCAGCTCAGCTCTCCAGAATCAAACACCCACCCACACCCCCCCCCAAAAACACAAAAAGGACGATTGACATGGTGTACCTGATAGTTGGGTGGGTGCAGCTCGCCTCCAAGTATCACTGACCCACACCACCCATACCACACCACCCCCACACACACACACCCAAACCGCCCCCAAACCCCACCCACCCAACACCACCACACCACCCACCCACAAACACACAGAAAAGGCACGACTCATCATGGTGTCAGGACAGTCAGCGGTGGGGTGTGCGCTCAGCCCTCCACGTATCCCAATACCCCACACCACATAATACACCTGCCCCACCAACACACACACCCCAAACCGCCCCAAACCCCACCCCACGCACCCACCCACCCACACCCACCCACCCACCACAAAAACACACAGAAAGGACGACTACAATTGGTGTGACGTGAAGTCATGGGGTGGGGTGCAGGTCAGCCCCACGTTCATTACCCCCACACACCTAACACACCCCCACACCACACCAACCCCAAACACGCCCACCAAACCCACCCACACCACACCACCCACACCCACAACCCCAACCCCAAACACACACCGAAGAAGGACGAGACCACATGGTGTACGGACGTCATGGGTGGGTTGCAGCTCAGCCCTCCACGTATCAAGTACCCCACACCCATTACCACACACCTCCACAACACACCACCAACCAAACCGCCCCCAACACCACCCACCAACCCACCCACCCACACACACACCCACACCACAAACACAACAGGCAAGCCGACCACATGGGTACAGGAAAGTCATGGGGGGGGGTGCAGCTCAGCCCTCCACGTATCAATTCACCCACACACCATACCACACCCCTCCACACCACACCCCACCCCAAACCGCCAAAACCCCCCCCACACAAACACACCCAACACACAACCACGCTCACAGCCGAGTCAGGGGGGTGAAGCAGCTCCGATATCAAACACCACACCACCCACCCACACAAACACACAGAAAGGCACGCTGACAGGTGTACAGGCGTCATGGTGGTGGCTCAGCCGCCAGTGCACCCACCACCACCACCAAGAAGGCGTACATGGCAGAATCAGGTGGTGCGCAAGCCTCCACGTATTCAATTACCACACACACAACCACAACCACCCCCAACACAAACCACCCAAAAACCGCCACCAAACCACACAACCACCACACAACCACCCACTCACACACCACCCAAAACAAAAGAAAGGCACGATCACATGGTACAGGAAGTCATGGGGGGGTGCAGACTAGCCCTTCACGTATCAATACCCACAACACCATTACCACACCTGCCCACACACACAACCCAAACAGCCCCCAAACCCAACCCACACCCACCCACCCACACCCCACCCACCCACCCAAACAAAAACACACAGAAAGGCACGGACTCACATGGTGACAGGAAGGTCATGGGTGGGGGCCAGTCAGCCCTCCACGTATGCAATTGACACCACACCACTCATTACCACGCAACACCCCAACACAACAACACCCATAAATCCGCCCCACTAAACGCCACACCGATCCCACACACCCACCACACCCACCCCAACCAACCACAAACACACAGTAAGGCAAAGACTCACATGGTGTACAGGAAAGTCATGGGTGGGGTGCAGCTCAGCCCTCCCGTATCAATTAACCCCACACAAAATACACAACCAACACCATCACACACCACCCCAAAACGACCCCAAACCCAACCCACCCACACACCTACCCACACCACCACCCACAAAACACACAGAAAGGCCGAAGCTCACAGTGTACAGGAATGTCATGGGTGGGGGCAGGCTAAGCCCTCCACGATATAGCAATTACCCCACAACAAACATAAACCACCAAAAAAAAACAAACACAACCCCAAACCGCCCCCCAAACAACCCACCCACCCACAACCTACCCACACCACCCACCCACAAACCACAGCAAAGGCAACGACTCACATGGTTGTGACAGGACAGTCATGGGTGGGGTGCAGCTCAGCCTCCACGTATCAATTTACCCCACACACAATCCCAACCACCCCCACACACACCACCCAAAAACAGCCCCCAAAACCACAAACCACCCACCCACCCAAACCAACCCACCCACCACAAACAAACAGAAAAGGCAACGCACTCCACATGGTTTTACGGAAGTCAGGGTGGTGTGCCAGCTCAGCTCTCAATTATCAAACACCCACCCTCAACAACCCACAAAACCACCCCAACAACACACACACAGAAAGGCCCCGACTCAATGGGGTACAGGAAGTTGGTGGGGCGGTGCAGCTCAGCCCTCCACGTATCATTTACCCACACACAATACCACACCTTGCCCCACACACACCCACCCCAAACCGCCCCCAACCCCCAAACCCCACCCACGACACCAACCCACAACACCACCCACCCACCCACAACACAACAGAAAGGCCACGACTCACATGGTGTACAGGAAGTAATGGGTGGGGTGCAGCTCAGCCCTCCACGATCAATTACCCCACCAACACCATCCACACCACCCCACCACACCAACACCCCAACCGCCACCAAACCCCACCCAACCACACCCACCACCCACACCAACACCCACCCAACAAAACACAGAAAGGCACCGATCTAAATGGTGTTACAGAAGTAATGGGTGGGGCTGCCAGCTACGCCCTCCACGAATCTAATACCCCACCAACACCACTACCACACCACCCCACACAAACACCCAAACCCGCACCCCAAAACCCCACCACCCAACCCACACAAAACACCCACCCACTAACCACAAACACACAAGAAAGGCCCACGACTCACATGGTGTACAGAAGTCATGGGTGGGGATCAGTCTCAGCTCTCCAGATAATCAAAACCAACACCACCCCCACCCACCCACCCACAAACACCACAGAAAGGCACGACATAACATGGTGCTAACAGGAAGTACAGGCGTGGGGTGCAGATCAGACCTCCACGTATCAAAATTACCCAACCAACAATACCACAACACCCCCCCACACCACACCAACCACAACCGCCCCCCAAACCCCACAACACCCACACACCCACCCACATACACCCACACACAACAACAGAAAGGCACGACTCACCTGGTGTACAGGAAGTCATTGGGTTGGGGTGCCAGCTCCTCAGCCCTCCAGTATCAACCTTACCACCACACACCATACCACACCACCCCCACACACACCACCCCAAACCGCCCCCAAACCCCACCCAACCACCCAACCCAACAACACACCAACCCCACAAACACACAGAAAGGAAAGACTCACATGGGTACAGGAAGTCATGGTGGGGTGCAGATCAGCTCTCCAGAATCAAAGAACACACACACCACCCCTTAATTCATCTCCCATCCCTCCCTCCTTCCCTTCCCTCTACCCCCCCCCCCCCCCCCCATCCCCCCTCCCTCTCCTCTCCCCTCGTTCTGCTTTGGTCCCTCCTCCCCCACCCACCCACCCACAACACACAGAAAGGCAAGATTACATGGTGAAAGGAGGTTTCCCAATGTCATGTGTGTGGGGTGCAGCTTCAGCCAATTCCACTTGTTGTCATCAATTACCCACACACCATACCACACCACCCCCCCACACACCCCCCACAACCGCCCCCAACCCCACCCACCACACACCACCCACACAACCACCCAGACCACAGCAGACACAAGACACACAGAAAGGGCACGACTCACATGGTGTTACAGGACGTTGTGATTTGTTGGTGTGGGGTGCAGCTGTGACAGGGCCTCCTCCACGTTCAATACCCCACCACACCATTCCACACCTGCCCCACACACACCACCCCAAACAGCCCCAAACCCACAACAACCCACCACCCACCCACAACCACAGTCAGATCCCACCAACACAATTTGAAACACAGAAGGCACGACTCACATGGTGTACAGGAAGTCATGGGTGGGGTGCAGCTCGGCCCTCCACGTATCAATTACCCCACACACCATACCACACCACCCCCACACACACCACCCCAAACCGCCCCCAAAACCCCAAACACCCACACACCCACCCACACCCACCCACAACACACAAACACACAGTAAGGCAAGGACCTCAAATGGTGTAAGGAAGTAATGGGTCGGGGTGAAGCTCAGCCCTCAGTATCAATTTACCCCACACAACATACACAAACCCCCACAAAACACCACCAAAACCGCCCCCAAACCCCACCCCCACCCACACACCTACCCCACACCCACCCACCCACAAACACACAGAAAGGCACGAATCAACAGGTTACAGGAGCAGTAACTGCGGTGCGGGTGAGCTCAGCCCTCACGTATCAATTACCCCACACACCCTACCCCACAACACCCCCCACACAGGTTTCAACCACCCCAAACCGACCCCCAAATCACAGGCCACCCTTGTGACCCACCCTCCACACCACCCACCACCCACAAAACACACAGGGCAAAGGCCACGACTTTTTTTCTGATTGTCATGTGTGTAAGCAGACCTGTACGGAATTGTTTTATGTGGTTTGGGGTGGTTGCAGTGCTCAAGCTAGACAGGATATTAAAACACCCCAACCACCCACCACCCAACCCACCCACCCACAAACACACAGAAAGGCACGACTCACATGGTGTACAGGAAGTCATGGGTGGTGGTGCAGCTCAGCCTCCAGATATCAACACCACCCACCCACCCACCAACCACAAACACACAGAAAGGCACGATTACAGGCGGTACCGGAAGTCAGGGTGGGTGAAGCTCAGACTCCACGTATCAATTACCCCACAACCATCCACACCAACCACACCACAACACCCACCCCAAAACCGACCCCAAAACCCCCAACCACCCACACACCCCCCCACACCACCCACCACAAACACACAGAAAGGCACACCACCTGGTGTACAGGAATCAGGGGGGGTGCAGCTCAGCCCCTCCAATATCAATTACCCCACACACCATACTACACCCTGCCCAACACACCACCCCAAAACGCCCCCAACACCCACCCCGCACCCACCCACCACAACCAACCCACCCACCCACAAACCACACAGGAAGGCAACGACTCACTGGTGTAAAGTAAGTCATGGGTGGGGTGCGCTCAGCCCTCACGTCATCCATTCTACCCCACACACCCACCATACACACCCAACCCCACACACACACCACCCAAACCGCACCCAAACCACACCCACCACACCAACCAACCCACACCCACCCACCCACAAACACACAGAAAGGCCGACTACATGGTGTACAGGAAGTCATGGGTTGGGGTCATGAGCTCAGCCATCAACGTATCAATTACACCAACACCATACCACCACAACTACCACAAACACCAACCCCAAACCCGCCACCCAAACCCAACCCACCACCCCCACCAACAAAACACACACCAACCACACAACACACAGAAGGAAACGACTCACATGGTGTACAGGAAAGCATGGGTGGGGTGCAGCTCAGACCTAACGTACAATTACCCCACACACCATACCACACCACTCCACACACCACCCACCCCCCAACCGCCCCCAAACCCCACCCCACCCACCACACACACACACACACCCCACCCACAAACACACAGAAAGCCACGGACTCACATGGGTACAGGAAGATGGGTGGGGGGTGCAGCTCAGCCTCTCCGATATAAACACCCACCCACCCACCACCCACCCACAAACACACAAAAGGAACGATTACATGGGGAGTGTTATACAGGAAGTCATGGGTGGGGTGCAGCTCAGCCCTCCACGTATCAATTTACCCCCACAAACCCATACCACACCACCCCCACAAACACCACCCACAACCGCCCACACCCCACCCAACCCACACACCCACCCACACACACACAACCCACAAAAAACACAAAAGGCACGACTCACATGGTGTACAGGAAGTCATGGGTGGGGTGCAGCTCAGCCCTCCACGTATCAATTACCCCACACACCATACCACACTACCCCCACACACACCACCCCAAACCGCCCCCAAACCCCACCCACCCACACACACCAAAAACCCACCCACCACACCCCCAAACCAACAGAAGGCACGACTCACACTGGTGTCACAGGAAGTCGATGGGTGGGGTGCAGCTCAGCCTCCACGTATCAATTACCCACAAACATTAACCCACACCACCAAAACACAACACCACACCACCCAAAAAGCCCCCCAAAACCCCACACACCCCACACACCCACCCACACCCACCCACCCACCCACAAACACACAGTAAGGCAAGACTCACATGGGGTACAGAAGCATGGGTGGGGTGCAGCCAGCCCTACACGTATCAATTACCCACACAAAATTACCAACACCACCCCCACACACACCACCCCAAACCGCCCCAACCCCACCCAACCCCACAACCTACCCCACACCACCACCCACAAAACACCCCCCACAGAAAGGCACGACTCACATGGTGTACAGGAAGAGCATGGGTGGGTGCAGCTCAGCCCTCCACGTATCAATTACCCACACACCATACCCACACACAAAGTGTACCCCCACACACACCAACACCAAACCGACCAAAAACCCCACCACCACCACCAATACAAACCCACCCACCCAAACCAAAAACAGAAAGGCCACGACTCAAATGGTGTACAGGAAGTCATGGGGGGGGTGCAGCATCAGCTCTCCCGATATCAAACACCCACCCACCCACCCACCCACCCCACCCACCACAAACACACAGAAAGGCACGACTCACATGCGGTACAGGACAGTCATTGGGCGGTGGGTGCAGCTCAGATCCTCCAATATCAAAACCACCCACCCCACCCACCCACCCACCCACAACACACAGAAAGCAAGATGACATGGTGTACAGGAAGTCATGGGTGGGTCGCAAGCTCAGCCCTCCACGTATTCAACTTACCCCACACACCATACCACACACCCCACACACAACAACACCCCAAACCGCCCCCAAACCCCACCCACACCCACACACCCACCACACCACCCACCCACAAAACCAAACAGAAAGGCAACGACTCACATGGTGTTAAGGAAGACCGGGTGGGGTGCAAGCTAAGCCACTCCACGTAGCCATTACCCCACACACAATACCACACCTGCCCCACACACCCACCCCAAACCGCCCCCAAAACCCCACCCACGCACCCACCCCACCACCACCCACCCACCCGCCCACAAACACACAGAAAGCACGAAATCACACGGACAGGAAGTCATGGGTGGGGTGCAGATCAGCCTCCACGTATCACATTACCCCACACACACATACCAAACACCACCCACCACCACACCAACCAAAACCGCCACCAAACCCCACCACACCCACACACCCACCCACACCCACCCACCCAAAACACACAGAAGGCGACGATTCACATGTGTACGGAAGTCATTGGGTGACGGGTGAGCTAAGCCCTCCACGTATCTATTAACCCACCACCAACCACACCAACCCCCACACACACCACCCCAAACCGCCCCCAAACCCCACCCACCCACACACACACCACCCCACCCACCCACAAACACACAGAAAGGCACGACTCACATGGTGTACAGGAAGTCATGGGTGGGGTGCAGCTCAGCTCTCCAGATATCAAACACCCCACCACCCACCCACCCACCCACAAACACACAGAAAGGCACGATTACATGGTGTACAGGAAGTCATGGGTGGGGTGCAGCTCAGCCCTCCACGTATCAATTACCCCACACACCATACCACACCACCCCCACACACACCACCCCAAACAGCCCCCAAACCCCACACACCCGCACACACCCACACACAAACACACAGAAAGGCACGACTCACATGTGATGTATAGGAACACTCATGGGTGGGGTGCAGCTCAGGCTCTCCAGATACAAACACCCACCCACCCACCCACCCACAAACACACAGAAAGCACGACTCACATGGTGTACAGGAAGGTCATGGGGGGGTGACAGCTAAGCATCCACGTATCAATTACCCCACACACAATACCACAACCACCCCCAACACACCACCCCAAAACCGCACCCAAAAACCCACACACACCCACACACCAACTACCACACAACACCACAAACACACAGAAAGGCACGACCTCAAATGGTGACAGGAAGTCATGCGGTGGGTTGCAGCCTAGCCACCTCCACGTACAATTACCCCCACACATCCACCATACCCACACCCCCCACACACACAACACCCCAAAACCCGCCCCCAAACCCCACCCAACCACCACCCACACCCACCACCCACCCAAAAAAAACAGAAAGCACGAACTCAAATGGTGTACAGGAAAGTCATGGGTGGGGTGCAGCTCGGCCACCTCACGTATCAATTACCAACAACACCCAATACCAACACCACCCCCACCACAAACCACACACAAACCGCCCCCAAACCCCACCCACCCAACCACCCACCAATCACACCACCCCACAAACAACAGAACAGGCACACGAATCACATGGTGAACAGGGAAGTCATGGGTGGGGTTGCAGCTCGGCCCTCCACGTATCAATTACCCCACACACCATACCACACCACCCCCCACACACACCACCCCCAAACCGCCCCCAAACCCCACCCACCCACCCACCCACCCACACACACCCACCCACAAACACACAGAAAGGCACGACTCACATGGTGTACAGGAAGTCATGGGTGGGGTGCAGCTCAGCCCTCCACGTATCAATTACCCCACACACCATACCACACCACCCCCACACACACCACCCCAAACCGCCCCCAAACCCCACCCACCCACACACCCACCCACACACACCCACCCACAAACACACAGAAAGGCACGACTCACATGGTGTACAGGAAGTCATGGGTGGGGTGCAGCTCGGCCCTCCAGGTATCGGTGGTAGTGTAAGTAGTGTTGTTGACAGGTGGTGATGTTGCCCTACTCATACTCAACACACATGATCAACCACCACCATCCCACGCGTGAACCCACTCCCCCACACCCAACCCAACCCACCCCACACCCATCCACAGACCACACAGAAAGTCACGACTCAAATGGTGAATAGGAAGTCATGTGTGGGTTGCAGCTCAGCCCTCCAAGTATCAATCCCCCCCCAACCCCCCACCCACACCCCCACCCACCCACCCACCCACAGACCACACTGAAAGTCACAACTCACATGGTGAACAGGAAGTTATGTGTGGGTTGCAGCTCAGCCCTCCGAGTATCAATCCCCCCCCCAACCCCCCACCCCCACCCACCCACCCACCCACAGACCACACAGAAAGTTACAACTCACATGGTGAACAGGAAGTTATGTGTGGGTTGCAGCTCAGCCCTCCAAGTATCAATGAAGGCCTCTAGCTCAGGATAGATGAAAGCCGCGATGAGCAGCTCAGGGCGCTTGCCGTACGCCTTTCCTGTCTTGTACTCCTTATGGCTATGTCGAATCACCCACCTGCATGAGCAACAATACGGGTTTAAAAAGCATTTTTTTTTTTTTTTTTTTTAAATGCTTGCTGTACGCCTTCCCTGCCTTGTACTCCTTGTGGCTTTGTCGAATCACCCACCTGCCCAACAAAGTTTGAAAAGCACATTCAAGCTTGAATTTTCTTTAAAGTGCTTGCCGTACGCCTTCCCTGTCTTGCACTCCTTGTGGCTATGTCGAATCACCCACCTGCATGTCAAGAATTAAATATCAAATTGCTCACAATTCTGCTTGAATATGTTTTTAAATGCTAGCCGTACGCCTTCCCTGTCTTGCACTCCTTGTGGCTGTGTCGAATCACCTACCTGCACATGTGACATCAAGATTGCTGCTTAAATTTGAACATAAATGCTTGCCATACACCATCCCGGTCTTGTACTCCTCATGGCTATGTCGAATTACCCACCTGCAAATGTGTCATATCAAGATTGCTGCTTAAATTTGAAAATAAATGCTTGCCATACACCATCCCGGTCTTGTACTCCTTATGGCTATGTCGAATCACCCACCTGCACATGTGTCATATCAAGATTGCTGCTTAAATTTGGACATAAATGCTTGCCATACACCATCCCGGTCTTGTACTCCTCATGGCTATGTCGAATTACCCACCTGCAAATGTGTCATATCAAGATTGCTGCTTAAATTTGGACATAAATGCTTGCCATACACCATCCCGGTCTTGTACTCCTTATGGCTATGTCGAATCACCCACCTGCACATGTGTCATATCAAGATTGCTGCTTAAATTTGGACATAAATGCTTGCCATACACCATCCCGGTCTTGTACTCCTCATGGCTATGTCGAATTACCCACCTGCACATGTGACATATCAAGATTGCTGCTTAAATTTTGACATAAATGCTTGCCATACACCATCCCGGTCTTGTACTCCTCATGGCTATGTCGAATTACCCACCTGCAAATGTGTCATATCAAGATTGCTGCTTAAATTTGAAAATAAATGCTTGCCATACACCATCCCTGTCTTGTACTCCTTATGGCTATGTCGAATCACCCACCTTGCACATGTGTCATATCAAGATTGCTGCTTAAATTTGAACATAAATGCTTGCCATACACCATCCCGGTCTTGTACTCCTCATGGCTATGTCGAATTACCCACCTGCAAATGTGTCATATCAAGATTGCTGCTTAAGTTTGAACATAAATGCTTGCCATACACCATCCCGGTCTTGTACTCCTTATGGCTATGTCGAATCACCCACCTGCAAATGTGTCATATCAAGATTGCTGCTTAAATTTGAACATAAATGCTTGCCATACACCATCCCGGTCTTGTACTCCTCATGGCTATGTCGAATTACCCACCTGCAAATGTGTCATATCAAGATTGCTGCTTAAATTTGAACATAAATGCTTGCCATACACCATCCCGGTCTTGTACTCCTTATGGCTATGTCGAATCACCCACCTGCAAATGTGTCATATCAAGATTGCTGCTTAAATTTGAACATAAATGCTTGCCATACACCATCCTGGTCTTGTACTCCTTATGGCTATGTCGAATCACCCACCTGCACATGTGTCATATCAAGATTGCTGCTTAAATTTGAAAATAAATGCTTGCCATACACCATCCCTGTCTTGTACTCCTCATGGCTATGTCGAATTACCCATCTTCAAATGTGTCATATCAAGATTGCTGCTTAAATTTGGAAATAAATGCTTGCCATACACCATCCCGGTCTTGTACTCCTCATGGCTATGTCGAATTACCCACCTGCAAATGTGTCATATCAAGATTGCTGCTTAAATTTGAAAATAAATGCTTGCCATACACCATCCCTGTCTTGTACTCCTCATGGCTATGTCGAATCACCCACCTGCAAATGTGTCATATCAAGATTGCTGCTTAAATTTGAAAATAAATGCTTGCCATACACCATCCCGGTCTTGTACTCCTCATGGCTATGTCGAATTACCCACCTGCAAATGTGTCATATCAAGATTGCTGCTTAAATTTGAACATAAATGCTTGCCATACACCATCCCGGTCTTGTACTCCTTATGGCTATGTCGAATCACCCACCTGCAAATGTGTCATATCAAGATTGCTGCTTAAACTTGAAAATAAATGCTTGCCATACACCATCCCTGTCTTGTACTCCTCATGGCTATGTCGAATTACCCACCTGCAAATGTGTCATATCAAGATTGCTGCTTAAATTTGAACATAAATGCTTGCCATACACCATCCCGGTCTTGTACTTCTCATGGCTATGTCGAATTACCCACCTGCAAATGTGTCATATCAAGATTGCTGCTTAAATTTGGAAATAAATGCTTGCCATAAACCATCCCTGTCTTGTACTCCTTATGGCTATGTCGAATCACCCACCTGCACATGTGATAGTATAAGATAACGCGATAGCTGCTTAAATTTGAAAATAAATGCTTGCCATACACCATCCCTGTTGTGTGCTCCCGTGGCTATGTCGAATCACCCACCTGCACATGTGTCATATCAAGATTGCTGCTTAAATTTGGAAATAAATGCTTGCCATACACCATCCCTGTTGTGTGCTCCCGTGGCGTGCGCTGCCTGTCAGGGATATTACTCAAGGGCCATGGCTATCTTTTTTCTTCTTCTTTTCAATTGCCTGCTCCCTATCTCTTCCCTACCTTCGTGCATTGTCCTTCAGCAAGTTCTTCCCCACCACCAGCTCCCGCAGCATGCGCTAACTGTCGGGGATGCAGCTGAGAATAGCAGCCATGGGGTAGTACTGAAAGGCTGTGGCTATCCTTTTTCTTTTTATTTTTAATTGCCTGCACTCTATCTCTTCCCTACCTTCCTGCATTGTCCTTGATCAAATTCTTCCCCACCACCAGCTCCCGCAGCGTGCGCTGCCTGTCGGGGATGCAGCTGAGAATGGCAGCCATGAGGTAGTACTGAAGGGACATGGCTACCATGGATCTGCTCCTGGGTACGACTCGCGTGCCATGCTTGCTTGACTCTTTGTCTATCAGGCCTGAAAGGAAACACAAGACAAGGTTTGGGGTCAGTTTGTTTTGTTCAGAATGGCCATTGCCCACCATAGGTCGACTCCGGCGTATAACTGGCTTGCCTTTGCATATCTGGTCTGAAAGGGAACACAAGACAGGGTTTGGAGTTAGTTTTCTTGTTCAGAATGGCCATGGCTACCATGGGTCTACTCCAGGGAACGACTGGCTTGCCATTCTTGCATGGCTCGATGTCTATCTGGCCTGAAAGGGAACACAAGACAGGGTTTACAGTTAGTTTTCTTGTTCAGAATGGCCATGGCTACCATGGGATATAACTTGCTCGCCATAAAAATATAAATAAATAAAATAAATCTTAACTTCCAAGATATGTCAATGACGTGGGGTTAAGGGAACCGGCTCATAAGTATGCGATGGACGGCCATCATCGCTCGCCACTGTATTTCAGGCCTGAAGAAGTTAAACCCTAAACCTTACCTCCACGTTGTGTCCCTTTCAGGCCTGAAAAAAAGTAGTGATAACGCCTGGTGGGGCATGGTATTAAAGGAGCCCCGTCTTACGGCGGGAGAGAACGGGCTGCTATTTTACCTGTACAGTGCTCTCATATAGGATTATAGGAAGGAACACAACGTGAAGGTAATGTTTAGGGTTCAGGGTTTAGGGTTTAGGGCTGGAAGATGCGAGGTTTAGGGTTTAGTTCGGTTTTATCAGGCCTGAAGAAGACGCAATGTGAACATAGTGTTTAGGGTTCTGTATTCTTATTTATATTTACACTATGAAAGCAGGCCAGGTTGGATCTCCCTATTTTATTTATTTGTATCCAGATTGACATCAAATCATCTGGATCAAAATGGGCTTGGTGCTTGCTTGCTTGCTTGAACTTGGTGATTGCATACCTGGTCGCATGCTCTCTCCTGAGCTTTGATTCAAAAATAAAGTAATCTGAAATGTATTCACATCAAATACATTAAATACCTCACTTCTCATCCACGTCGTCACTTAATCTGAACTAAACAAATCCCCCCAAAATTAATTAATGAATTTAAAAACGTAAAAAAACATACCAGCGCACTCTCTCCTTTAGGAGAGAGTGCGCAGGTATGTGCCTAGAAGCTCTGACACAAACTTCAAGTACTCAGGCCAGCTCATCCACTTCACCACTTCAGCACTTCATCTGAATTAAAAAAACAAAATATAAAACAAATTAATAAATTAAATATCATTATGATATCATTTATCACATATGATACATAAACATAAAAACAATACATACCAGCACACTCTCTCCTAAGCTCTGATACAAACTTCAAGTACTCTGGCCAGCTCATCCATTTCAGCTCTTCATCTGAAACATTGGAAGCCACCTTCTCCTTCTTTGAGCAATTGTTCAAGATCACCCGCAGGTCCAGCATGACAGGTAGATCACTGTAAGGCTTTTCACCGTAGGCGGGGTTTGCCTGTGGAGGGTGTGTGTGTAAGTGTGTGGATGGGTGGGTAGGTGTGTGGGTGGGAAGTCACCTTCTCCTTCTTTGAGCAATTATTCAAGACCACTCTCAGGTATAGCATGACAGGTAGATCACTGTATGGCTTTTCGCCGTAGGCGGGGTTTGCCTGTGGAGGGTGTGTGTGTAAGTGTGTGTGTGTGTGTGTGCGTGTGTGGATGGGTGGGTAGGTATGTGGGTGGGAAGTCACCTTCTCCTTCTTTGAGCAATTATTCAAGACCACTCTCAGGTATAGCATGACAGGTAGATCACTGTATGGCTTTTCGCCGTAGGCGGGGTTTGCCTGTGGAGGGTGTGTGTGTAAGTGTGTGTGTGTGTGTAAGTGTGTGGATGGGTGGGTAGGTGTGTGGGTGGGAAGTCACCTTCTCCTTCTTTGAGCAATTATTCAAGACCACTCTCAGGTATAGCATGACAGGTAGATCACTGTATGGCTTTTCGCCGTAGACGGGGTTTGCCTGTGGAGGGTGTGTGTGTGTGTGGATGAGTGGGTTGGTGGGTTGGCGGGTAGGTGGGTTGGTGGGTTGGTGGGTAAGTGGGTAGGTAGGTAGGTGTGTGTGTGTGTGTGGATGGGTGGGTAGGTGTGTGGGTAGGATGTCACTTTCTCTTACTTGGAGCAATTGTTCAAGATCACCCGCAGGTCCAGCATGACAGGTAGATCATTGTAAGGCTTTTCGCCGTAGGCAGGGTTTGCCTGTGGAGGGTGTGGAGGGTGTGGACTGTACGTGTGTGTGTGTGTGTGTGTGTGTGTGTGTGGATGGGTGGGTCGGTGTGTGGGTAGGAAGCCACCTTCTCCTTCTTGGAGCAATTGTTCAAGACCACTCGCAGGTATAGCATGACAGATAGATCACTGCATGGCTTTTCGCCATAGGCGGGGTTCGCATGTGGAGTGTGTGTGTGTGTGCTGATGTGTGTGCGTGTGGATGGGTGGGTAGGTAGATGGGTGGGTAGGTGTGTGGGTAGGAAGTCACCTTCTCTTTCTGTGTGCAATCATTCGATATCATTTGCAGGTCAAGCATGGCAGGTAAATCACTGTATGGTTTTTCGCCATAGGCAGGGTTTGCCTGTGGAGGGTGTGTGTGTGTAAGTGTGTGTGTGTGTGGATGGGTGGGTAGGTGTGTAGGTGGGAAGCCACCTTCTCCTTCTTGGATCAACTATTCAAGATCACCCGCAGGTCGAACATGACAGGTAGATCACTGTTTAGCTTTTCGCGGTAGGCGGGTTTTGCCTGTGGAGGGTGTGGAGGGTGTGAACTGTGTGTGTGTGTATGTGTGTTGATGTGTGTGCGTGTGGATGGGTGGGAAGGTGTGTGGGTAGGAAGTCACCTTCTCTTTCTGTGTGCAATCATTCGATATCACTCGCAGGTCCAGCATGGCAGGTAAATCACTGTATGGCTTTTCGCTATAGGAGGGTTTCGCCTGTGGAGGGTGTGTGTGTGTTGATGTGTGTGTGCGTGTGGATGGGTGGGTAGGTGTGTAGGTGGGAAGCCACCTTCTCCTTCTTTGAGCAATTATTCTAGATCACCCGCAAGTCGAACGTGACAGGTAGATCACTGTTTGGCTTTTCGCGGTAGGCGGGTTTTGCCTGTGGAGGGTGTGTGTGTTGATGTGTGTGCATGTGGATGGGTGGGTAGGTGGATGGGTGGGATGTCACCTTCTCCTGTGTGCAATTATTCAAGGCCACTCGCAGGTCCAGCATGATAGGCAAATCACTGTGTGTTTTTGGCCGTTGGCAAGATTTGTCTGTGGAGGGGGTGTGTGTGAGTTTGTGTTTGGGCGTGTGTGAGTGTGAATGGGTGGGGTGGTGGGTGGTAGCTAGGGGTAGCTGGATGGGACAAGGGTAGCCATGTGGGTAGCTAGGGGTAGCTGGATGGGACAAGGGTAAGCCACGTGGTAGCTAGGGAGCTGGATGGGACAAGGGTAGCCATGTGGGTAGCTAGGGGTAGAGCTGGATGGGACAGGGGTAGCCATGTGGGTAGCTAGGGGTAGCGTGATGTAGCCTAGGGGTAGTGGTGGACAAGGGTAGCCACGTGAGGTAGCTAGGGGTCGTGGATGGGACACGGGTAGCCATGTGGGAGCTAGGGGTAGCATGAGATGGGACAGGTAGCCATGTGGTTAGATAGGGGTTAGCTGGATGGGACACAGGGTAGCCAACGTGGGTAGCTAGGGGGTAGCAGGATGGGGACAGGGGTTTACGCAGGGGGTTAGATAGGGGTAGTGGATGGAAAGGGAGCCACGTGGGTAGCTAAGGGTAGCTAGGGGTAGCTGGATGGGGCTGGGGTAGCCATGTGGGTAGCTAGGGGTAGCTGGATGGGACAAGGGTAGCCATGTGGGTAGCTGGGGGTAGCTGGATGGGACAGGGGTAGCCATGTGGGTAGCTAGGGGTAGCTGGATGGGACAAGGGTAGCCATGTGGGTAGCTAGGGGTAGCTGGATGGACCAGGGTAGCCATGTGGTAGCTAGAGGGTAGTGGACTTGGGACAAGGGTTATAGCACGTGGTAGCTGGGGTAGCTGGTTGGGACAGGGGTAGCCACGTGTGTAGCTAGGGGTAGCTGGACGGGACAAGGGTAGCCATGTGGGTAGCTAGGGGTAGCTGGATGGGCCAAGGGTAGCCATGTGTGTAGCTAGGGGTAGCTGGATGGGACAAGGGTAGCTATGTGGGTAGCTAGGGGTAGCTGGATGGGACAAGGGTAGCCATGTGGGTAGCTAGGGGTAGCTGGATGGGACAAGGGTAGCCATGTGGGTAGCTAGGGGTAGCTGGATGGGACAAGGGTAGCTATGTGGGTAGCTAGGGGTAGCTGGTGTGGCAACATGGAGATGCGTGGGTAGCTAGTGGTAGCTGGATTGAAACGTTGCAGACATCTTACCTTTGAGATTTTGTAGTATAGGAAGCGAGTAACATGGATAAATCCCATGCCACTTGGCTCAAGCTGGTTGCACTCGCACCACGCTCAAACTCCTGTGACAAGGGGGGGGGGGGGGCTTGTGTGTGTGTGTGTGTGTTGTGAGGGGGGGGGGGCTTGTGTGTGTGTGGTTGGGTGTGTGGTGTGTGTGTGTGTGGTGTGTGGGGGGGGTGCTTGTGTGTGTGGGGTTGGTGGTGTGGGGGGGGGGTGCTTGTGTGTGTGTGTTGGGTGGGTGGGTGTGGGGGGGCTTGTGTGTGTGTGTTGGTGGTGTGGGGGTTCTAGATACTTGCACTCGCACGCGCTCAAACTCCTGTGACAAGGGGGGGGAGGGAGCTTGTGTGTGTGTGTTGTGGTGTGTGGGGTGAGGGGGGGGGGGGGGGGGGGGTCGTGTGTGTGTGTGTTGGTGGTGTGGGGGTTCTAGATACTTGCACTCGCACCGCGCTCAAACTCCTGTGACAAGGGGGGGGGGGAACTTGTGTGTGTGTGTTGTGTGTGTGTGGGGGGGGGGGGGGGGGGGGGGGGGGGGGGGGGGGGGGGGGGTGGGGGGGGGGGGGCTTGTGGGGGGTGTTGTGTGTGTTGGTGGTGTGGGGTTCTAGATACTTGCACTTGCACCGCGCTCAAACTCCTGTGACAAGGGGAGTTTTTTTTTTTTTAGGGTTGTCAGACCGGGCTGGGGTGGCTGCCCGTTTGGTCCCCGGTCGGTGAAGGCTGCTCGGTGGGTTATTTTGCTGTTGTTTTGTTGTGTCTGTTGCGTGATGCCGTGAGTGGTGGTCCCCGGTGGCGAACCGGTGGTGGCTGTGCGTGTGGGGGAAATAGATACGTGAAATTGCAAACGCGCATAAAATAATGTGACAAAAGGGGGAAGAGTGTGATTGTTATTTTTGTGGTTTGGTCAGTCAGGTGGTGGTGTCGGTGAAGGTGGTGGTGATATTTGAGTGATTTTTGGTGTTGTTGTTGATGGTGTGGGTGGGCGGTGTGAAGCACAGAGGTCGGAGAGGGTGGAGGCGGTGTGGAGGGGGGGGGGGAACTAGATACTTCGCCACTTGCACCGTGATCGACACTTACTGTGACAACGGGGAGAGTGTGGTTTTTGTTTTGGTTTGAGTTGAGTAAGTGGTGGTGGTCTCCGGTGGAAGGTGGGGGTGTTCATTTTGATGTTGTTGTTGTTGATGGTGGTGTTTGTGGTGGGTGGTGGTCATCCCCGTGGACGGTGGCGAGGGTTGGTGGCAGGGGTGGGGGGAGCTAGATACTTGCACTTGCACAGCGCTCAAACTCCTGTGACAAGGGGAGTTTTTTTGTTTTTTTTGTTAGTGGTGGTGGTGGTGGTATTGTTCATTTGTTGTTGTTTTTTGCAATAACAACAATACGATGCAAATTATTATAATGCTCACCACCCAATGCAATAACTCGAAAGCAATCTGAACACCCGCCCTCTTGTGAGTTGGCAAGTACAAAACATAGCGATACTAATGTTATGCAGGTATCTCCACGCAATGCATGTACTCGGAAGCAATCTGAACACCCGCCCTCTTGTGAGTTGGCAAGTACAAAACATAGCGATACTAATGTTATGCAGGTATCTCCACGCAATGCATGTACTCGGAAGCAATCTGAACACCCCGCCCTCTCTGTGAGTTGGCAAGTACAAAACATAGCGATACTAATGTTATGCAGGTATCTCCACGCATGCATGTACTCGGAAGCAATCTGAACCACCCGCCCTCTTAGTGAGTTGGCAAGTACAAAACATAGCGATACTAATGTTATGCAGGTATCTCCACGCAATGCATGTACTCGGAAGCAATCTGAACACCCGCCCTCTTGTGAGTTGGCAAGTACAAAACATAGCGATACTAATGTTATGCAGGTATCTCCACGCAATGCATGTACTCGGAAGCAATCTGAACACCCGCCCTCTTGTGAGTTGGCAAGTACAAAATATAAAACAATACTGCATGCTGGGGTACCTCACATTATATCAATACATTGCAATTAATAGCAATATGATACAATACAAATTATAACAATACAATGCCAATTATAACAATACTCACCATCCAATGCATATACTCGAAATGTATCTGCGCACCAACTTCAGAAATCAAGTTCCTCTTGTGAGTCGGCAAATACAAACTCTCACCCCCCATCCCTAATGTTGGCACAAATAGCCTATTACATAAAAGATAACAATATAAAACAAATACGAATGGTAGGCAAAATAATAGCATTATATAAAAAACTAAATATACCAATTAATATAAAACAATACTAAATATAACGAATAATAAACAATACGAATGTTAGCAATAATAGCCTTTATAAAACAATAAATAAATATTAACAATAAATAAAAACAATACGAATGTTAGGCCATAAGAGACATATAAAACAATACTAATATCAACAATAATCAAAACAATACGAAGGTTAGGAAAATAGCTATAAAAACAATACTAAATATAACAATAATAAAACAATACGAATGTTAGGCAATAATAGCATATAAAACAATACTAAAAATAACAATTATAAAACAATACTAATGTTAGGCAATAATAGCATATAAAACAATACTAAATACAAAATATAAAACAATACGAATGTTAGGAAATAATAGCATATAAAACAATACTAAATATAACAATAATAAAACAATACGAATGTTAGGCAATAAGAATATACAACAATAATAAAAAAATAACAATTATAAAACATACTTATGTTGGCAAGAATAGCAATATTAAAAACCAATACAATACAAAATATAAAACAATACGAATGTTAGGCAATAATAGCATATAAAACAATACTAAATATAACAATAATAAAACAATATGAATGTTAGGCAATAATAGCATATAAAACAATACTAAATTTAACAATAATAAAACAAAACGAATGTTAGGCAATAATAGCATATAAAACAATACTAAATATAACAATAATAAAACAATACGAATGTTAGGCAATAATAGCATATAAAACAATACTAAATGTAACAATAATAAAACAATACAAATGTTAGGCAATAATAGCATATAAACAATACTAAATATAACAATAATAAAACAATACGAATGTTAGTCAATAATAGCATATAAAACAATACTAAAAATAACAATAATAAAACAATACGAATGTTAGGCAATAATAGCATATAAAACAATACTAAATATAACAATAATAAAACAATACGAATGTTAGGCAATAATAGCATATAAAACAATACTAAAAATAACAATAATAAAACAATACTAATGTTAGGCAATAATAGCATATAAAACAATACTAAATATAACAATAATAAAACAATACGAATGTTAGGCAATAATAGCATATAAAACAATACTAAATATAACAATAATAAAACAATACGAATGTTAGGCAATAATAGCATATAAAACAATACTAAATATAACAATAATAAAACAATACGAATGTTAGGCAATAATAGCATATAAAACAATACTAAATACAAAATATAAAACAATACTAATGTTAGGCAATAATAGCATATAAAACAATACTAAATATAACAATAATAAATCAATACGAATGTTTGGCAATAATAGCAAATAAAACAATACTAAATATAACAATAATAAAACAATACGAATGTTAGGCAATAATAGCATATAAAACAATACTAAATATAACAATAATAAAACAATACGAATGTTAGGCAATAATAGCATATAAAACAGTACTAAATATAACAATAATAAAACAATACGAATGTTAGGCAATAATAGCATATAAAACAATACTAAATATAACAATAATAAAACAATACGAATGTTAGGCAATAATAGCATATAAAACAATACTAATGAGTTGGCAAATACAAGATATAAAACAATACCAATGTTATGTAGATGTCACCATGCAATGCAGATCTCACCATGCAATGCAGTTCTCACAATGCAATGCAGATCTCACCATGCAATGCAGATCTCACCATGCAATGCAGATCTCACCATGCAATGCAGATCTCACTATGCAATGCAGATCTCACCATGCAATGCAGATCTCACCATGCAATGCAGATCTCACCATGCAATGCAGATCTCACCATGCAATGCAGATCTCGCCATGCAATGCAGATCTCACTATGCAATGCAGATCTCACCATGCAATGCAGATCTCACCATGCAATGCAGATCTCACCATGCAATGCAGATCTCACCGTGTAATGCAGATCTCACCATGCAATGCAGATCTCACCTTGCAATGCATGTACTCGAAAGCTATCTGCACACCAAAATCAGAAATCAAGAATAATTCGACATGCGAAGGCACCTCAAATTATACCAATACAATACAAATTATAACAATACAATGCAAATGATAATAAAACTCACCATCCAATGCATATACTCGAAATGTATCTGCACACCAAAATCAGAAATCAAGAATAATTCGACATGCGAAGGAACCTCAAATTATACCAATACAATACAAATTATAACAATACAATGCCATTTATAACAATACTCACCATCCAATGCATATACTCGAAATGTATCTGCGCACCAACTCTAGAAATCAAGAATAATACTGCATGCGAAGGTACCTCACATTATAACAATACATTGCAATTAATAGCAATACAATACAAATGATAACAATTCAGTGCAAATGATAATAAAACTCACCATCCAATGCATATACTCGAAATGTATCTGCACACCAAAATCAGAAATCAAGAATAATTCGACATGCGAAGGAACCTCAAATTATACCAATACAATACAAATTATAACAATACAATGCTATTTATAACAATACTCGCCATCCAGTGCATATACTCGAAATGTATCTGTACACCAACTTCAGAAGTCAAGAATAATACCTCATGCTAAGGTTCCTCACATTATAACAATACATTACAATTAATGGCAATACAATACAATACAATACAAATGATAACAATTCAATGCCAATTATAACAATACTCACCTTCCAGTGCATGTACTTGAAACCTATCTGCACACCAAAATCAGAAATCAAGAATAATTCGACATGCGAAGGCACCTCAAATTATACCAATACAATACAAATTATAACAATACGGTGCCAATTATAACAATACTCACCATCCAATGCATATACTCGAAATGTGTCTGTACACCAACTTCAGAAATCAAGAATAATACTGCATGCTAAGGCACCTCACATTATAGCAATACATTGCAATTAATAGCAATACAATACAATACAATACAAATTATAACAATTCA
Organism: Chlamydomonas sp. ICE-L; assembly: GCA_013435795.1. Taxonomy (NCBI): domain Eukaryota; kingdom Viridiplantae; phylum Chlorophyta; class Chlorophyceae; order Chlamydomonadales; family Chlamydomonadaceae; genus Chlamydomonas; species Chlamydomonas sp. ICE-L. The sequence continues at coordinate 6,462,867 of JACBWV010000045.1, forward strand.
ATGCCAATTATAACAATACTCGCCATCCAATGCATGTACTTGAAACCTATCGGCACACCAACTTCAGGAATCAAGAATAATTCGACATGCTCAGGTACCTCACATTATAACAACACAATACAAATTAATAGAAATACAATACAAATTGTAACAATACTCGCCATCCAGTGCATGTACTCGAAACCTATCTGCACACCAACTTCAGGAATCAAGAATAATTCGACATGCTCAGGTACCTCACATTATAACAACACAATACAAATTAATAGAAATACAATACAAATTGTAACAATACTCGCCATCCAGTGCATGTACTCGAAACCTATCTGCACACCAACTTCAGGAATCAAGAATAATTCGACATGCTCAGGTACATCACATTGTAACAATGATACAATACAATTAATAGCAACACAATTCAATACAATACAATACAAATTATAACAATAAGCACCATCCAGTGCATGTACTCGAAACCTATCTGCACACCAACTTCAGGAATCAAGAATAATTTGACATGCTCAGGTACCTCACATTATAACAACACAATACAAATTAATAGAAATACAATACAAATTGTAGCAATACTCGCCATCCAGTGCATGTACTCGAAACCTATCTGCACACCAACTTCAGGAATCAAGAATAATTCGACATGCTAAGGTACCTCACATTATAACAATGATACAATACAATTAATAGCAACACAATTCAATACAATACAATACAAATTATAACAATAAGCACCATCCAGTGCATGTACTCAAAACCTATCTGCACATCGACTTCAGGAATCAAGAATAATTCGACATGCTAAGGTACCTCAGATTATAACAATACAACACAATTAATAGCAATACAATACAATACAATACAATACAATACAATACAATACAATACAATACAATACAATACAATACAAATGATAACAATTTGATGCCAATTATAACAATACTCACCATCCAGTGCATGTACTCGAAAGATACCTGTACACCAACTTCAGGAATCAAAAATAATTTGACAAATCATAACAATGCATTAAAAATGATAATAAAACTCACCATCCAATGCATATACTCAAAAGCTATCTGCACACCGTCCCTCTCGTGAGTCGGAACCAGATCCTTTAATGAGAGATCCTCTAGGGGTCTGCCCCCCACATTGTGCAGCCAACCCAAGGCTTGCCTGCGTACATGTGTGTGGGTGAGGGTGAGGGTGTGGGTGTGGGTGTGGGTGTGGTGTGGGTGGGGGTGGGGGCTTGCTGTATAGACGGGTGTGTGTGTGTGTGTGCATGTTATGGGCATGGGCATGGGAGGTGTGTGTGTGTGTGTGGGGGGGGGGGGGGGGGCACCAGACCATTTAATGAGAGTTCCCCTAGGGGCCTGCCCTCAACGTTGTGCAGTCAACCCGAGGCTTGCATTTACAGACGAGTGTGGGTGTGGGTGTGGGCTTGCTGTATAGACGGGGGTGGGGTGGGTATCAGTGCGGGTGTGGGTGTGCATGTTATGGGCATGGAGGGGGGGGGGGGGGGGGGGGGGGGGGGCACCAGATCATTTAATGAGAGTTCTTCTAGGGGCCTGCCCTCAACGTTGTGCAGCCAACCCCAGGCTTGCCTGCATAGATTAGTGGGGGGTGGGGGGGGTGGGGGCGTGGGCGTGCTGTATAGACGGGTGTGGGTGTGGGTGTGGGTGTGGGTGTGGGTGTGGGTGTGGGTATGGGTGCGGGTGTGGGTGATCAAGTTATGTGCATGGGGAGGGGGGGGGGGGGGGGGGGCACCAGATCCTTTAATGAGAGCTTCTCTAGGGGCCTGCCCTCCACATTGTGCAGTCAACCCCAGGCTTGCCTGCATATACGAGTGGGGGTGGGGGTGGGGGCGTGCTGTATAGACGGGTGTGGGTGTGGGAATAGGTTGTGTTATGTTGGGGGGGGGGGGGGGGGGGGGGGGGGGGGGGGGGGGGGGGTGGGCACCAGGTTGTGATTGCAAGGGAGCTCCTCTAGGGGCTTGCCCCCCACATGGTGCAGCCAACCCAAGGCTTGCTGTTTAGACGAGCGTGTGTGTGTGTGTGGTGGGGGGGGTGGTGGGGTGGGGGTGGGGTGGGTGGGGGCTGTATAGACGGGTGTGGGTATGGGTGCGGGTGTGCATGTTATGGGCATGGTGGTGATGGTGGTGGTGGGGCACCAGGTGATGCAAGGGAAGATGCTCTAGGGTCTTGCTCCCCGCATTGTGCATCCAACCCTATGCTTGCATGTATAGACGAGTGTGGGTGTGGGTGTGCTGTATAGACGGGTGTGGGTATGGGTGCAGGTGTGAGTGTTCATGTTATGGGCATGTGTGTGTGGGGGGGGGGAGGGCACCAGGTGATGCAAGGGGAGCTTCTCAAGGGGCCTGCCCTCCACATTGTGAATCCAACCCAAGGCTTGCCTGCGTGTGGGTGGGTGGGCGGGTGCGCAGGTTATGGGCATGGGGGGGGGCACCAGGTGATGCTAGGGGCTTGCCCCACCCACATGGTGCATCCAACTATAGGCTTGCCTGCAGATGTGGGTGTGGGTTTGCAGGTTATGGGAGTGGGATGGGCATCAGGCAAATCCCATACTTGTTTACGTAGATAAAGCTATTTGCGCAAGGGGCCTTGGATCATGCAAAGTAGACAAGTCTTATGCAGTGTCGCAAGCGACGCGGAAAATTGGCGGAGTGTGTTGGCAACTGAACGAAAGGTGGCAACGATGGAGCTGACCGAAGCGAGTTAGTTACACGACTGTTGCCTGACGTGTCAGGCTTCAAGTTTTTCCCCGGTCAAACAGACAAATGGGTAAACATGGGGGCTCCCGCCCCCTTGAAGAGGGGGCTCCGCCAGAAACACGTAAATTTGTTGCGGGGATTGTTTCCCCGCTATGTGTAGCGATCGCTTTTGACCCCGTTTTAGCCAAAATTGCTGCAATTCAAATACAAATAAATACACCAATGTTTGTTGCCCTAAATGGCCCTAAAAGCCATACAAAGATATAAAAGCTATAAACACGCAATACAAATGCTGCCCCTGAAAGTAGCCTAGAACCATAAAGCTAGAAAAAACCCACTCTGGGATTAGAAAAAACCCACTCTCCGATTAGAAAAAAACCACTCTCCGATCAGAAAAAACCACTCTCCGATTAGAAAAAAAACACTCTCCGATTAGAAAAAAACCACTCTCGGATTAGAAAAAACCACTCTCCGATTAGAAAAAAACCACTCTCCGATTAGAAAAAAACCACTCTCGGATTAGAAAAAAACCACTCTCGGGTTAGAAAAAAACCACTCTCGGATTAGAAAAAAAAAACTCTCCGATTAGAAAAAAACCACTCTCGGATTGGAAAAAACCCACTCTCCGATTAGAAAAAAACCACTCTCGGATTAGAAAAAACCCACTCTCGGATTAGAAAACAAAACCCTAATGCATAGCTATTCGCGCAAGGGGCCTTGGCTCACTCAAAGTTGAAAACACGTTAAGTAGAAAACAGTACCAACAGTAACAACACATACATAAATAGTACGCCCTTATTGCGAGGGGTGAGGTAGAGGGGATGCCAAGCACCTACCAACAGTAACAATACACACATGAATAGTACGCCTTATTACAAGGTGCGAGGTAGAGGGGGCCAGCCCGTTTGCTTGCACTGGAGCCAAGCACCCACCAACAGTAACAATACACACATGAATAGTACACCTTATTACAAGGCGCGAGGTAGAGGGGGCCAGCCCGTTTGCTTGCACTGGAGCCAAGCACCCACCAACAGTAACAATACACACATGAATAGTACACCTTATTACAAGGCGCAAGGTAGAGGGGGCCAGCCCGTTTGCTTGCACTGGAGCCAAGCACCTACCAACAGTGACATACATGCCATAGCTTTATTTATCAACTACCAGGAGCAGCTTCTAGGCAGCTCCCCTAGCCATCTGTTCAGCTACCAGGAGCAGCTTCTAGGCAGCTCCCCTGCCCATCTGTTCAGCTACCAGGAGCAGCTTCTAGGCAGCTCCCCTAGCCATCTGTTCAGCTACCAGGAGCAGCTTCTAAGCAGCTCCCCTAGCCATCAGTTCAGCTACCAGGAGCAGCTTCTAAGCAGCTCCCCTGGCCATCTGTTCATCTACCAGGAGCAGAATCTAGGCAGCTCCCCTGGCCATCTGTTCAGCTACCAGGAGCAGAATCTAGGCAGCTCCCCTGGCCATCTGTTCAGCTACCAGGAGCAGCTTATAGGCAGCTACCAGGAGCAGCTTATAGGGGGCCGGCCAGCTAACACAATTTGCTGCGAGCTGCCAGCTGATCGTATAAGCTGCCAGCTGTCAGCTGTCTGAGTGGCTTATCGTGTCAGCTGCCAGCTGTCAGCTATCTGAATGGCTTATCGTGTCAGCTAGCAGTCAGCTGCCAGCTGTCAGCTGTCTGACTGGCTTATCGTGTCAGCTGGCAGTCAGCTGCCAGCTGTCAGCTGTCTGACTGGCTTATCGTGTCAGCTGGCAGTCAGCTGCCAGCTGTCAGCTGTCTGACTGGCTTATCGTGACAGCTGGCAGTCAGCTGCCAGCTGTCAGCTGTCTGACTGGCTTATCGTGACAGCTGGCAGTCAGCTGCCTGCTGCCAGCTGACATGAAAAGCTGTACAGAACTGAAAGCTGCTGTCAGCTGTCTGACTGGCTTATCGTGACAGCTGGCAGTAAGCTGCCTGCTGCCAGCTGACATGAAAAGCTGTACAGAACTGAAAGCTGCTGTCAGTTTAGCTCAATGCCCCTGGCCCAGGGAGCTGGCTAGAAGCTGCTCATAAAAGCCGAAAAGAAAAGCCCTGATACATGCTCATATTTCAAAGCAATTACATATGGAACGTCAATATGATATCATATGATGCCGGGTGACTAACTAGGCTACAGTTACCATTTATATACAATTTCACATCCTGCACTTTATTTGATATCTTATGATATCATACTCGCATTTGGTCAACATCATATGATATGCCGGTCCCTAAGCATGTCTGATTGGACCCAAATTAAATAGGCATGAAGTTTGAAGCAAAACATATAAAACATGTATGATTCGCCGTTCCCTACATACTTAGCCATCGTGATTTGGTTTAGTTTACTTTAGCTTGGTTTGGTTTCATTTTATTTTTACTTACTTAGCCATCGTGGTTTGGTTTAGTTTGGCTGGGTTTTGTTTAATTTTTTGTTTGCAACATCATATGATATGCTGGTCCCTACCTACTTAGCCATCATGGTTTGGTTTACTTTGGCTTGGTTTGGTTTGATTTTTTTTACAGCATCATATCATATGCTGGTCCCTACTTACTTAGCCATCGTGGTGTAATTCGTAGCTGTCTGTGTGGCCAGGATTTATTTCTGCTGGCCGTACATCTTCACGGTACTGAATGGTACGATAAGGATAAATATCATGTATTCATATACGTACTTAGCCATTGTGGTGTAATTCGTAGCTGTCTGATTGGCCACAATTTCTGTTTGCTGACCGTACATCTTCACGGTACTGAATTTCCACAGCTCTCGAAACTCCTCTGCCAGGCTGTCAGTCATGTTGCTGTCCTGCAAGCATGGGAGGTAGACAGGTAGTCACTTTTCTGATCATGCCATAGCTTTTCTTTTCAGCTACAAGCAGCAGCTTCCAGGCAGCTCCTTGTCTACCAATTTTTCCAAAGCTAAAGCAACCTAGTGCACCTTGAATCCAACACAATTATCCGCACTGCAGGTGGTGGCTACTCAACTTTCCTGAAATCAGGCTTGAGTAGCCCAAGTAGCTACATAAACTTGCCTATAGAAATCTGAAATACAGAACACCTTCAATGAACTGTCCAGAACAAGGTACTACAAACCGCGCGCGGCAGGGCGATTTCGAGTGTTTGTTTTTAGCGTTTCGCGCAGTTTTTTCAACCCCCTGTGGGCGCAGCACGCAGTTTTTGCGCTTTTTGCACTACAAAGCGCTGACCAATTTGACATTTGCGCGCTTAAAGAGCTGACCAATTTGACGGAATGTAGTACCCTGGCCCAGAAGTGCTGGAATGTTTGGGTGCAGCACAGCGGCACAAGTTGAGGTGCCCACCGGATTTTGTAGAGTGCACAGCGTCTGGTAGAGAGAGCTGCCTTTAAGCGTTGAATAAAAGCTGAATAGATAATCCCAGAGATTAGATCAAAATATTTGAGCCCACCTCTACACCATACCTACATCAAGAAACGTGTATATATTAACTGGTATGTAGAGAGTGGATCAATATATGTGAGCCCACCTCTACACCATACCTACATCAAGAAACGTGTATATATTAACTGGTATGTAGAGAGTGGATCAATATATGTGGGCCCACCTCTACACCATACCTACATCAAGAAACGTGTATATATTAACTGGTATGTAGGGAGTGGATCAATATATCTGGGCCCACCTCTACACCATACCTACATCAAGAAACGTGTATATATTAACTGGTATGTAGAGAGTGGATCAATATATCTGGGCCCACCTCTACACCATACCTACATCAAGAAACGTGCATATATTAACTGGCATGTAGGGAGTGGATCAATATATCTGGGCCCACCTCTACACCATACCTACATCAAGAAACGTGTATATATTAACTGGTATGTAGAGAGTGGATCAATATATCTGGGCCCACCTCTACACCATACCTACATCAAGAAACGTGCATATATTAACTGGCATGTAGGGAGTCGATCAATATATCTGGGCCCACCTCTACACCATACCTACATCAAGAAACGTGTGTATATTAACTGGTATGTAGAGAGTGGACCAATATATATGAGCCCACCTCTACACCATACCTACATCAAGAAACGTGTATATATTAACTGGCATGTAGAGAGTGGATCAATATATCTGGGCCCACCTCTACACCATACCTACATCAAGAAACGTGTATATATTAACTGGCATGTAGAGAGTGGATCAATATATCTGGGCCCACCTCTACACCATACCTACATCAAGAAACGTGTATATATTAACTGGCATGTAGAGAGTGGATCAATATATCTGGGCCCACCTCTACACCATACCTACATCAAGAAACGTGTATATATTAACTGGTATGTAGAGAGTGGATCAATATATCTGGGCCCACCTCTACACCATACCTACATCAAGAAACGTGTATATATTAACTGGTAAGTAGAGATTGGATCAATATATCTGGGCCCACCTCAGCATACAATCAATAATAAAGCAAGGTTGTATAGATAAAGCCGGATGCACAGAGTGGATCAATATATATGAGCCCACCTCTCCACCATACCTCGACACGTCAAAAGACGTTTATAGATTAACTGGTATGTAGAGAGTGGATCAATATATTTGAGCCCACCTCTGCATACAATCACTAATAAAGCAAGGTTGTGGACACCTGCACAAGCCCTAGCCCTAGTCTACCACTATCACCATCACTACCACCACCACTACAAACACACACACAACCCTCAAACAAACTCACCTTACACACATAGGTCAGCCCCTTGCTTTTCTTCGTGAGCTCCTCCTTCCTCCAGTCTTATCCCTTATGCCCAAATCAGCAAAGAGGAGAACATCTAAGATGTCCTCATCTGACTCCTAAACTGCCACCGTCACTTCCTCTGCCACCATTACTCCCACCCCCACTCCCCCTTTCCACTTTCCCTCCCCCTACCTCAACCACTCACACACTCTGAAGCACACACACCTTCAACGCATATTTAGACCCCTTGCTTCCTTCTACTCATGAACTTCAGCTTCTTCCAGTCTTACCCCCCGGGTCTTACCCCCTTTGCCCAAATCTACAAAGAGGAGAACATCTAAGATGTCCTCATCCGACTCCTAAACTGCCACCGTCACTTCCTCTACCACCATTACTCCCACCCCCTCTCCTCTTCCCCCTTTCCCTCCCCTAACCCCAAACACTCACACTCACACACTCCGAAGCACACACACCTTCAACGCATAGTTGAAACCCTTGCTTCTACCCCTGAGCTTCAGCCTCTTCCAGCCATACCCCCCAAGCCTAAATCGGCAAAAAGGAGAACATCTCATCGGACTCCTCTACTGCCATCGTCACTTCCTCTACCACCATTACTCCCACCCCACTTCCCTTCCTCCTGTCTCTCCTCCTTCCTCAACCACTCACACACTCTGAAGCACACACACCTTCAAGGCATATTTAGACCCCTTATATCCATTTGTCAGCTTCAGCTTCTTCCAGTCTTCCCCCTTATTCCCAAATCGGCTAGGGGGAGGACACTTCCTTTTCATGTTGTTCTCCCCCCACACACACCCCCACCCCTCCTCCCCCCTCCCCCTCCCTTCCATGACCACCACCACCACCACCACCACGACCACCCACACACTCTGAAGCACACGCACCTTCAACGCATAGTTGGACCCTTAGCTTCCATTTGTTGGCTTCAGATTCTTCCAGTCTCCCCCCTTATTCCCAAATCGGCTAGGGGGAGGACACTTCCTTTTCATGATGTTCTCCCCCCCCACACACCCCCCACCCCTCCTCCCCCATCCCCCTCCCTTCCATGACCACCACCACCACCACCACCCACACACTCTGAAGCACACGCACCTTCAACGCATAGTCGGACCCCTTGCTTCTACTCGTAACCTTCAGCTTCTTCAATTCTTCCCCCTTATTCCCAAATTGGCTAGGGGGAGGACACTTCCTTTTCATGATGTTCCCCCCCCCACACACACCCCATTCCACCCCTCACCCTCCCTTCCACGACCACCACCACCACAACCACCACGACCACCCACACACTCTAAAGCACACGCACCTTCAACGCATAGTTGGACCCCTTGCTTCTATTCGTGACCTTCAGCTTCTTCCATTCTCCCCCCTTATTCCCAAATCGGCGAAGGGGGGGACAAATCCGTTTCATGATGTCCTCATCCAACTCCTCTGCTGCCACCAACTCCTGCCCTAAGCCCCCCCCTATCTCATTTTCTTGGTCTCTGTCTGTCTCACTTCCTTGGTATATGGCTGGTGCTGGTGCTGGTGCTGGTAATGGTAATGGTGCCGGTGCTGGTGCTGGTGCCGGTGCCGGAGCTGTTGCAGAGGTAGAAGGTTGTGCTGTGCTATCATCTGTCTCACTTCCTTGGTATATGGCTGGTGCTGTTACTGGTGCCGGTGCAGAGGTAGAAGGCTGTGCTGTGCTGTCATCTATCTTACTGTCTTGGTCTCTGTCTGGTGCTGGTGCTGATGCCGATGCTTTTGCTTTTGATCTTACTGGTGCTGGTGCTGGTGCTGGCGCCGGTCCCGGTGCCGGTGCTGGTGCAGATGTAGAGGGCTGTGCTGGGCTATCATTTGTCTCACTTCCTTGGCCTCTGGCTGTTTCTGTTGCTGTTACCTGTGCTGGATCTGGTGCTGATGCCGGTGCTTTTGCTTTTGATCTTGCTGGTGCTGGTGCTGATGCCGGTGCTGGTGCAGAGGTAGAGGGAGGTGCTGGGCTATCATCTGTCTCACTTCCCTCGTATATGGCTGTTGCTGTTGCTGGTATCGGTGCCTGTGCTGGTGCAGAGGTCACCGGTGCTGATGCTGGCGCTGATGCCGGGGCTTGTGCTTTTGATCTTGCTGGGTATGATGCCGGTGCCTTTGCTTTTGATCTTTCTGGTGCTGGTGCTAGTGCAGGTGCCTTTACCTTTGCCTTTGCATTTGCTCGTGCTGGCGCTGATGCCGATGTCGGTGTCAGTGCCAGTGCCAGTGCTTTTGCTTTTGCTGGTGCTGATGCCGCTGCTGCTGACGATGATGTTCCTGGTGCTGCTGCTGGTGCTGCTGCTGGTGCTGCTGCTGGTGCTGCTGCTGACGATGACGTTGATGCTGTTGGTGGTGCTGATGCTGCTCCTGATGCTGGTTCTGCTAATGCTGGTTCTGCTGATGCTGATGATGTTGGTGCTGCTGGTGCTGCTGGTGCTGCTGCTGCTGCTGACGTTGATGCTGCTGGTAGTGCTGCTGCTGCTGCTGCTGACGATGATGTCGATGCTGTTGGTGGTGCTGCTTCTGCTCCTGATGCTGCTGCTGATGATGATGTTGATGCTGGTGGTGCTGCTGCTGCTGATAATGATGTTGATGCTGCTGATGTTGGCGATGATGACGGTGGTGCTCCACTACTATCCGCCCAAAAATTGTTGGAGGGGTCCGCTACCAGGTTCAATATTTGGGTTCGAAGACGGAGAGGCATGCCAATAGCTACGGAATCAGCCTGTCCGTAAAACGAATGTATGGGTGTCAGTACATTAGTGCTTTTTCTATTTTAGCCTCTCCTGTCACGGTTAGGCAAGTCCCTTAAGCCTATTTGGCCCACCCCTGGATTGTAACAACATGCATACAACAGCGACGTAATCAGCCTGGAACAGAGAGAGGGGCGGGACTCAGCCAAAGATTTACCCCCGCTATTTATAACATTCGCTGCTTTTTACCACGTTTTGGCAAGGGGGGGTCAAAAAAAAAGTGAAATTCACCATCCCCAAAAAGCGTTGAGGCACCCTTCTGCAGACCCCCCCCCCACACCCCGGCTCCGGACCCACTGTACAGCCAGTATTTCAGGCACCACTTAGTGTTTTGGTGCCTAATAATGCTCATATTACAGGGTTTTTAAAGGCCTATCCATTGAGGTTAGCCTCAAGTTCATTGGGGATGTTTGAAGCATAGAAAATCATCATCACCAATGTTACATTGTTTGGTGGGGCTTGGGTGGTGGTGTGTGTGTGTGGGGGGGTAGGGTTCAGGGTTTAGGGAATTAGGGTTTAGGGTTTAGGGTTTAGGGTATTCTGATGGCGCTCTGAGTTTCCGAGGTTGCCGCAAAGCAATTGTTTACCTCACTTGTCGCAGGTAGTAGAAAATCATCATCATCAATGTTACATTGTTTGGTTGGGCTTGAGGGTCAGGGCCCCTAGGCCCCTAATGTGCCCACCTTCAATACTATTCAATAATCAGGTATTCAATAACCAGGTCTTAAATCCAAGCTTCAATCGGGCATTAAATGATCAGGTCTTCAATAATCACTCATGTATGTAAGGCTGAAGGGCACTATGTAGTCCTTGACAACATGTGGTATCAGTTGGTGACGTCATCGACCACCATTCTCCAGAACTATGCCGGCGCGTTTAGTAGGGATGCCTCAAGCCACACTTGAGCTCGCTCCCTTTGCACACACTGCTTACGCCCTCTGACACTGACCTCCTTGACAACCACCCCCTCAAACCCAGTCACCTTCAGAGAAAATTGATTGATGTCGTCCTCGCTGAGTTGCTGGCCTGGGTGCACAGACTGCATGTGGTGCCCCCCCCCCCCCCCCCCCCCCCCCCCCCCCCCCCCCCCCGCGCGCGGCTCCAAACTTTGGAGGACCAACACTTTTTTCTACTGGGCCAAATTAAGAAATAAAACCTGATTCTTCATCCTCTATATGATACCTACAAAGTTGAGGGATGGTGTCATTTTGGTTTGAAGTTGCGTTTAGGCATAAATTGCCGTGATAAAGAACCCAAATGAATGGCCCTAAATTCACTTCAATGGCCCTAGAAGCTATACAAAACTAATTCCAAACTGAAAAAAACATCCCTGGTCTCATCGGAAACTGTTGGATTCTGATCGCCTTGTTTTTAGGGTTGTCAATACTGTACTGGTTCCCATAATTACCGTACACTATTGTAAAGGTAAATGGTAAGGTAAATTGTAACCAAGAAACAATTGATGGATGGATACATCAGTGATGCCATCCACCCACCCACTCACCCACAAAAAAATAAAAATAAAAATAACCAACCAACCAACCAAGTAACTAACTAAATAAATAAATAAACAAAGTCATGCCTACCTAAGTCAAGTCACCCACTCACCGAACCAACCACCCCACCACGCACAAATAAACGAAAAACCCAAGCTTTTCCTACCTCATTCATATTTATTCTAAAAAACAAACAAACAAACAAACAATAATAATATCAACAAAACAAACAAAAAACCCAAGCCTTTCCTACCTCATTCATCTTGACTACATCCTGAACAAGTCCAATCCAGTTCTCTTCAAGCTTCTCTGCTGAACAAACAAAGAAACAAAAAAACATACAAACGAACAAACAAACAAACAAACAAACAAACAAACAAACAAACAATAATATCAATAAAAAAACAAAAACCCAAGCCTTTCCTACCTCATTCATCTTGACTACATCCTGAACAAGTTCAATCCAGTTATCTTCTCTGCTAACTTCCAACCAACTAACCAACCACCCAACGAAACAAGCAAACAAATACCAATATCAACAAAACAAACAAATAAGCAAACAAACAACAAACAAACAAACAACATAAATAAAACAAATAAACAAAACAAACAAGTCTTGCCTACCTCATTCATATTTATTAAATCCTGAACAAGTTCAATCCAGTTATCTTCTCTGCTAGCATCCGACCAACTAACCAACCACCCAACGAAACAAGCAAACAAACAACAATATCAACAAAACAAACAAACAAATAAACAAACAAACAAACAAACAAACAAACAAACAAACAAACAACACAAATAAAACAAATAAACAAAATAAACAAGTCTTGCCTACCCCATTCATATTTATTAAATCCTGAACAAGTTCAATCCAGTTCTCTTCAAGCTTCTCTACTAACCAACCAACCAAAGAAACAAACAAACAAACAACATCAACCAAACAAACAACATAAACAAAACAAACAAACAAACAAACAAACAAACAAGCAAACAAACAAACATACTAAGCTTTGCCTACCTCATTCATACTGATTATATCCTGAACAAGTTCAATCCAGTTATCTTCAAGTTTCTCTACTAACTCCTCCTCCCGAGGTCCCAGCTTCCTCCCTAGAGACAGGCATCCTATCCGTACTGCCTCCCTGGCACTCATCTCCTTTGTAAGCGAGTGCACCAGCAAATATTTCAGGTGGGATGGCCGATCCTCTGTACTGGATTGTACAGGAGAGCATCGTACTGGGGAGCGTACTGCAGTTGGGAGTGGGTGGAGTTGTATTGCAGTGTGTTATGGATGTGACAGGTGGGTACCCGTACTGCCTCCTCTGCACTTTCCTCCTTACCCAGCTGGTACACCTTGCTACTGGACTGCACAGGATAACATCGTATCGGGGAGCGTACTGCAGGTGGGGAGTGGGTGGAGTTGTACTGCAGTGTGTTATGGATGTGACAGATGGGTACCCGTAGTGCCTCCTCTGCACTTTCCTCCTTGCTCAGCTGGTAAACCTGGCTACTGGATTGTACATGAGCATTGTACATGAGCATTGTACACAGGCACAGGCACAGGTACAGGCAAAGATACAAGCACAAGCACAGCCACAAGCACAAGCACATGCACACGCACATGCACACGCGCAAGCACAAGCACAAGCACAAGCACAAGCACAAGCACAAGCACAAGCACAAGCACAAGCACAAGCACAAGCACAAGCACAAGCACAAGCACAAGCACAAGCACAAGCACAAGCACAAGCACAAGCACAAGCACAAGCACAAGCACAAGCACAAGCAAAAGGATCACCACCACCATCATCACTACAACCACCACCACCACAACCTCATCCTCAATGCATGCATGCCTCTGAATCCACACCTGGATATCTCAAGAGCACTCTGGCACTTTGAGCTCTGCTCACAGCCACTGATGGTTGATCGCCGACCAAGCTCGAGCGCAATCGCATGCCCATCCTCATGGATCCGAATCCGCTATGAGATCTCCATCGCGACGGGGGGGCTTACGAATTACAATTGGAAGGGAGCGAGCAGCCCAGAGTTGGCTGAAAAAACATGCGTCTATTATTCCTCTTCTCCTTCTTCTTCTTCTTCTGTGCCGGCAGCGTCAGGTGGATGCAATTTTTCAGTTTTCGTATATTGGCGAGAGTGAGGGTTGGGAATGGAAAGATGACTGATGACCCTCTGCTGATCAGACTAGAGGGCTGCAGGCTGCTGATGACCGACATTTTCCTGGTGCCGGCCACTGATGCGTACCCGTGCGTACACCCCGCCCCGGGTGCGTACCCCCCGGCGACTGGATTTCGATCTGTTTGTGACACCGAGAGGCTGAAAACTCCTTCAGTCTGGAACATATGCGCCAAATGAATTCGTCTGGAGAGCGAAACATCGCTGGAATAGCGATCTATGCTACCGAGCCAACAGCTTCGTAACCGGTCGGAGGAGTTAGGATCCCTTCGATCTGGTCGAGACAGGGCTAGGCAGCTAGGTGCACTCATTTATGCAAGCTGTTACAGTCCAGGGGTAGGCTAAATAGGCTTATTATAAGGGACTTGACCAACCGTGACAGGAGGGGCTAAAACGAAAGAGCACTGGTAAAGTGAAACCCAAACAATCGTGTTAACGATGAAAGCCCTTAGTCCGTGCTATAGTAATGATTTATTTTTCATGTGACATGATGATATATTGCCTTTCCTTAGACACGAGTCATGCTGTCATGCACTCATGTCTAAGGAACATCATCTTCACCTTTAAACTGGCAAATACGGCGAGCAGCCAAACTGCTGGCTGAAGCAGTAAAGCTACCTAACAAAGTTCAAGTTTAAACTGTTTAAAGCCTGGTGAAAACAGTCTGTACTCAGGAGTGTGGTTAAGCAGGGTCTACGCTATTGTAATGTAGAATTACTTGATCACTGTAGCACGAACTCAGGTTTCGTGTAGGTAAAACGCTCTAGGATGTCACATACAATCATCTAATTCTGCACCATCTCGAATACTAAAGGATCGTAAATTCAGTTTTTAGTGGAATACTGGATACCGAAGTTAGCATTTCCAACCTAAGCGGATGGATCCACGGTTGTTCAAAACGTCGAGTTTCTCGTCTCAACCGCAGATTTTGGCTCATGCGACAGTCACATCCAGTAGATTTAACTGATGAAACAGGAGGAGCCCAGGCCTCCAAAATTTCAGTCATGCCGATCGATTTTTTCTGAGAACAGGGCTGTAATCGCATGTATCATGGCAATATTTTAAGTTACTTTCGGGTCATCTATCTGAGCACCTCCATTTAGGGGGGGGGGGGGGGGGGGGGGGGGGGGGGGGGGGAGGGGGGGGGTCAGCCCTCATTTTGTTTTTTGTCTAACTTTTTACTCAGACCTCCAATGACATTTTGAGACCACCCATGAGTAAGCCTTGGTAAGGTTTAGTCTATTGGCACCACTTTTGACCTAGTGCAATAAGTATTTACCCCCCCCCCCCCCCCCCCCCCCCCCCCCCAAACCCCAGCCCAGCCCAGAGTAACAGTGGGTGAAATGGCTGGGTATGTGTTGATAATATGGGTGGGTGAATGGGTGGGTAATATGGGTGGGTGAATGGGTGTGGGTGTGGGGGGGGGATGCCCCCAGGCCCCCCCCCTTACCCCCGACACACACACACCCAACCCCCCCAACCACCGCCCCGACACTCCACCATGCGACAACACCGAAACGCCGCCATTCTACCACGTGCTACAAGTTGGGTGGGACCCAAGGGGAAGTGTAGCTGAACCATGCTGAGATAATTGTCCTGCTACTTGGGTGCTACTGTTTTGTTTTAAATAATGAGAACTCCAGTTTTGAGCTGCCCCCTGCAAAGTTGAAGTGTGACTACGGTACTCGGGCAACCCAGAGGGGGTGCAAAACTGATTTTTGACTATCACACAATCCCTATGTGGGAATTCTGAGGATGCCATTATGTGCGCCATACTGTAAACACCCAGAATCCATATCTAAGTTTTTCAAAAAGGGGGTACTTCTATTTAAGGGGGGGGGGGGGAGGGGGGGGTCAGCCCTCCCCAGGTTTCTTAGGGAGGGTGTGGCCTATCTTTTTTTTTCTCCTCCCGGATGAAACTTAGATTTATGAAATCAGTTGTGTCGAGTTTTAAGCATCTATGAACAACCCTGCATGGGTTCGAAAACACAAAGCATATGCCTGGAGGATCCATAATGGAAGGCTTGGACTCTGAAGCACTCGTATCATCACATTAAGACAGGTGGCGTTTATTCCAAGTGGCCTTGCTCTCACAGTCTACCTAAGTAACACACACTGTACAAATTGCAGAGATACACACATGGAGTTTCATATGGTTTGTTACATTGTATAACCTGTACTTATATCGCTAGAGCTAGTTTCCAAACAGCAGCATCAGTCCACCCACAATAGCAGGGTGGTGCAGCAACTAGGGCCAACATTACCACAAACAGTGGGACGGCATGGTTCAAGCTTATATCTTCATCGAAGATTGCCAGATAGGCATTTAGCAGATCCCTAGTGGTGGTGGTCAGCCTTAGAGTAGGTGGTCTGCGAAGTACATAAGATGGCAGTACATAAGACAAAACAGTAAATAAGGCAGCTGCGGTACAGACAATGGCAGTACATAGTAGTGCTATGGTTGATGCAGCATGTGCATGCCATGCAGGAGAGAAAAAGACAAGATACCGAAACACATCCACATCTGCATGCTTGATTATTTGAGGTTGGTCTAATCCCTTCAGCCTAGATGGCTACACCCTGGAATTTAATATACAAGCAAGTATGCTTTGGTTGTTGTTGTAAAACTACAGATATCTCACACATGAGATGATGCCATGCATGACTAGGGACCGGCATATCATATGATGTTGTCCAAAGGTGAGTATGATATCATACATTGTATCATATGAAAGTGTATTTAAATGGTAACTTAGGCCTAGTCAGACTGCCGGCATCATATTATATCTCATGACATGATATCATATGATGACATGATATCATATTGCTGTTCCCTATGCATGACTGATACAAACAGCAGTCGTCTGACATGTGTATGCAATGGTGGACACATCTTTTTGTTCCGAGCTGATGCTGGAGTGAGCCCAAGGCAAAGACAAGACCAGAGCTTTTCCCCCCCGCTTCCAGTAGCGATCACTACCTGGGACCCTGTTTTGGCCATCTGCTACCACGTGACTTGCATATGAATTTATGTGAAAGCAATGAGTACTTACTGTATGGGGAGAGCCATCGGTGGTAGCCTCTCCAGGAACCTTGGGGAACCTGCAGGGGACAGTGGATTTGTTTCAAATCTGACAGCTGCTGACAGTGGTATTTTTTTACCTTCTTGGTTTTAGGTTATTTCTATAGCTTTTTACAGCTTTAAAGGCAATCCAGGGCATTTTTTAAAACAGCGATTTTTTTTTATTAAAACGGGGTCAAAACTAGTGATTGCCATGTCTGGCGGAAAAACAAATCCCTGCTGAAAGGGACAGTGGATTGGAGTGAATTGGAGTTGAAAACATACACTGTTTCATTTTTGGGCTACCCATGGCAGCTTCCTACCACCTCCAATAGCCAGCCACTGGGTACAACCCAACGCTTTCCCTGCTACTAGCTAGCCTCAGGTTTCACCCAAGGACAGGGATAGAGAGCTGCATAGAACGCGTAGCCCTAAAATAAAGTGTCAACATAAATGAGCTAGCTAGCTAGCTAGCCAGCCAGGCAATTCGTGCTCCTACCCAGTGAGCTTATCCTGGTCCAAGCCTTCCCTCTGGTCTCCAACCCCATCTCAACCCTTCTTCAGTCCTCGACACTAAATCTCAAACTCCCCCACCCCCAGCCCTCGCCACCATCCTCCCCCCCCCCCCCCCCTCCCTCTCCCCACCTTAATCCCACGCCTTCTGCTGTCCCCACTGCTGACACTCCAACTCACTCTGCCCTTCTCCTCTCGCCACCTCCAACTCTTTCACCAAGTGTTGAATACTTAATGCAAGTTGCGTCTCATTTTTGGCGGAGCCCCCCCTTCTGGGGGGCGGGAGCCCCCAGTGTTACCCATTTGTCCGGTCGACCGACCATCCATCCATCCATCCATCTGACCGTGATGAAGCCCGACACGTCAGCCAACGGTCTCGTAACTAACTCGCTTCCATTGCCACCTGTCCCTCCCTCGCGATTACTCTCCGCCATTTTTTAGCATCGCAGGCGACGCTGCATCGAACTTGTTCATGTTAATATTCTTCCCTGTGCTGTAAATTCAATCCTACTGTGGCACAAGCTTTACACCGAGGCAGGTTCAACTTGTACACATGTCCCACACCCCAGAAAAAACATACCTCATTATAACCCCCCCCCCCAGATAAGAACGCACCCCAGAGTAAAGTATAAACCGGAGTAACACACACTGGCAAGACGCACCCCAAAGGACAACCAATCCTCAAGTACAGCACACCCTAAGTAACCCCACCCAACAGTACAGCACATCTGGAGTCCATCACACTGCGGAATACAACACACCGCCATTATGTGCAGCCAGCTATATCGAAGGGAATGGCACGGGAGAAGAAGCTCATACAAGCCCACCCGTCAACAAAATACATATTGTCCAACTAGAAACAAACACCCGCATGCATACCTCTTGTGGTGGTGGTCGGGGTTCTGGAGGTACTCGACGGGGGTGGCCTTGTACTCTACAGTTGGTTAGAGTTTGGTTGTTAGTGGTTAGTGGGCCGTGAGTGGGTGTGTTTGAGGGGTGTAAGCACGAGTGTTAAGGGGGTTGTTGTAGTTCAATTGGGGATGGTGATGTAATTGGTCTGTGATGTGGTTGTCTGCTGAAAATAAGGATCAGCAAAGTGGGTGCTGTGGAGTGTGTCTGTTAGAGTGCCATGTGTGTACGGGCGTGGGGTTGGGATTGGGATTGGGGGTTGGGGGGGTTGGGGTTGGGGTTGGGGGGGGGTCACTGTGGCCTGGGTGCACATACGGGATAGGGTTTGAGCTTGGGCAGAAGTTAGGGCTAGGGTATGCACCTGTGTGGGGCCCCAGGGTATGGGTGTGGGTACTTCGGGGAGGGTGGGTGGGGGGCTGGAAGTAACAGGTTTAATGACCAGGGATCAAAACCGTCGTCATAACCGGGGAAGGACTGAATGATTAACGGCATATGCGCAGAGACCGTGCACGGAACTGCACTAGGAAATTGGGCTGAACTCGCGAGTTACTGAATGCACGATCGCAGCTGAGGTGCTAGCCATCTTTGGTGCGCTACACCATACAGGGATGCTTAGCCCGTGCTTCTGCCGCCTCCCAAAGAACTCTGGTGCAGCTCTTCGCATCCGAGGAACGGCTTTAGGCAGGTCACAACGATTTTGCGACGGATGGTTACTGATGCGCATGATCTTACCAGCAGAGCTGATTTCCTTCATTCCGAAGGCAGGGGCATCCCTCCACATAAAGTTGCAGTATACCAAGCCAGCGGCAAGGTAAATGCTGCCGGATGGGACAGCGAAAGCCTTGTTGGTGAAATAGGATGTGTAGCTCATGGTGATGACAATGCGAAGGCGAAGAAGGCTCATGCAGTATCAAGCAGCTAAGCGTGGGTTCCGATTTCGAAGTACAATTCCGGTACAAAACCGGACCCCGCCCCCAACGAAACTGGGACTGGGGCGATCTGGGGCGGACTCGGGCGGACTGGGGGATCCATGACTGGGAGCTGGCCGCGGTCCCCATCCTCTTCACACAAACTTCCCATCCATCATTCGCACTGCGCATACATACCAATCCTTCGCCACACGCCACGTATATACGCACACGCACTAATTATATTCTTATATCAATCCACCAAAGCTGTCCCCCGAGTCCAGTAGTCCAACACCGCAGTGGTGCATGCTGCATGCGTTTCTTTGACAAGGCATCGAATTTAGAAGCCCTAGCCGCTTCAAACCATTCTACCTAGCAAAGCGAGCTTCTATCCATCTTCCTTACCTCACACACTTCACTAGTGTCTTGACCGGAGCTGGACCACACCGCGGTTCATAGGAGCCGGCCAAGGGAATCCAGCAGACCCCTCGATTATAGCAGCTTCTCGAACCTCTACCTGGCCTGGTATTGCGCGCGGCAGTCGCCGAAAGGCCATGTTAGCATATCAGCTTCAGGCCAGGTACTGGCATAGTCAGCCATATTGATACAACTAGGAGCACTACAGCTGCTTTGTTCTCCAGGAAGTACACAAAAAGTGTCTTAGAAATGACTGCTTCCCTTAGAGAGAAGCTGACCAACATGTCAGAAAGACTGGAGCAGGTGGGGTGCGGAGTTGTACTCACCTAAGCAGTGTGTTTGTGTCCATGTGCCTATGTGTGTGTTTGTGTGAGTCCATGTGTGTATCAGGGTACTTCCATTGACCAAATTGGCCAGCGCTTTAGCACACTTGAAAACAAAAATACTGCCCTTTATAGTGCTACAAGCGTAAAAATTGCATGCTGCGCCCACAGTAGTGCGGTTCAGAGACGAAATCGACTTTCTCCGATTGGACCCAAATTAACTAGGACTGATGGTTCAGACAAAATACATTTTTGGGTCATTTTGTCGAAAATATTTTTTGATTTTGGACCCACATTTATTTTGTGCAGTGATTTTTCCACCAAAAATGGAAATGGGCCCACATTGTGACAGGGGGTTGCAAAAAACTGTGCGAAACGCGCAGTGGGGCTCAAAAAGGCAGCGCGCCAGCGCGCAAAAGCGTGCGCATTTGAACAAAGCTACCTCTGGTATGCATGTGTGGCTGTTTCGTGATTCCATTGCCTATGTTTAATGTGTGTGTGTGTGTGCCTACTGGTACACTATCGACATTTGGTGTGTGTGTGTGTCCTATATTTGTCTGTGTCGCTAGTGCCGGTATGTTCCTAGTGCTAATGTGCTGTGTGATTTTGTGCCACATGTTTACTGAGTGTGGTGTGTGTGCGCTATCTTTATGTGTGTGTGTGTGTGCTTGTTTTATGGTGTGTAGTCGAATAGTGATGCTATGTAGGCCTAGTGTACCAGTGGTGTGTGTGTGCTATGTTTACTGTGTGTATGTGTTGCCTATGTGTTTTATGTGGGCTGTGTGTGTGTGCCGATGTTTTATGTGTGCGTGATGGGGTGTACCTATGTTTATGATGTGTTGTGTGTGTGGGCCTTCCCTTTGCTATAGGTGTTTCAAAAAAAAATTTGTGCCTGCGTAGTGGTCATATCCTGTGTGTATGTCTGTGCCCATGGGCCTATGTGTCTGCCCATGGGCCTATCCTTGTATTTGCGATTACGTGTGTGTATGAGCGTGTGCGTGTCCCTGTTGCCGTATGTGTGCTGTGTGTGTGGGGTCCCATGTCATTTTTGTTTCGTGTGTGCCTGAGTGCTATGTTATAGGTGCAGTGTGTGTCCCCACCACCACCACCACCACCTACCGTCCTCAAGCTATTCCACCTCACCACCTCCATCCACCACCATATTCGACCGAATCCACCACCACCCCCGCCAACCACCACCACCTCCACCTCACCACCATATTTCGACCACCACCACCACCACCACCTCCACCACCATATTCGACCACCACTCGACCACCCCTCCCCCACCATATTCGACCACCACCAACCACCACTATCTACCAACACCCCCCACCACCAAACCACCAACCTACCACCCACCCGTCACCACCACCACCGTCCACCTCCACTCCACCACCATATTCGAAAACCCCCCCCCCCCCCCCCCCCCCCCACCTCCACCACCATATCGACCACCACACCACCACCACCACCACCACCATATCCCTGACCATTCTACGCTAACCTGCATGTAGGAGACTGCCAGGATATTCGCACCCAGCATGTCCTATGAAGAGGTCTTAACTGCAGCTGCGGCCACCACTTCCAAAGCCAAACTGTAGGTCCCGCATTAACTGATATTCGCACCCAGCATGTCATATGAGGAGGTCTTAACTGCAGCTGCGACCACCACTTCCAAAGCCAAACTGTAGGTCCCGCATTAACTGATATTCGCACCCAGCATGTCCTATGAAGAGGTCTTAACTGCAACTGCGGCCACCACTTCCAAAGCCAAACTGTAGGTCCCGCATTAACTGATATTCGCACACAGCATGTGTTATGATGAGGTCTTAACTGCAGCTGCGGCCACCACTTCCAAAGCCAAACTGTAGGTCTTGCATTTACCAAAAAATAAATTGAAAACATGATTGAAACCAGAAGATGAAATTGGTTGTAGAAAATCAAATTATATGATCATGCCAGGATCATGTAATTGCAAAATGTGTGTATAGGGAATGGCAATATGATATCATATGATTCCGGCAGTATGACTAAGCTAAAGGTACCATTTATACACAATATCATCAGGATACAAACTGCATATCATACTCGCCTTTGGTCAACATCATATGATATGCCAGTACATGTATATGTGTATATTACGTATAATAGTACACGTATGCGACGCATGGGTTTGGCAATGCCCTCCGACCCCCCTGAGCTCTGCGCTTCGCGCTCCGCCATGCGATGGCTACGCAACAATCATCCAATCATGCTTGGGTAGCCCAAGTAGCTACTTAACCTGGCCTACAGATATCTGAAATAAAAAACACTGAACACACATGTAACCAGTACAGAATTACACATGTCTGGAAATCTATCGCTGATAAGAATTTATCCCTTTTTACTGCCCACCAATATTGAGTCTGAGGTTATGGGATTACGCCCTTGCCTGCTCCCCAGCCCTACTACCCCCAACCCCACTCCCAACCCCAACCCCAACCCCAACCACCCACTCCCACCCACACCCACACCCACACCCACCCACACCCCACCCACACCCCACCCACACTCAGCCACTCACCCACACCCACTCACCCCCCAAAACTGATTCACTGCACAGCAATATTGGATATGAGGTCACCCACTCACCCACCTACAAACACACACACAACCCACCCCTCGTTCACACCCACACCCACGCACCCACCTACACACACACACCTTCACACACCTACTCACTCACCCACCCCTGGACTCCCAACTCACACCACACCCACTCACCTCCCTCAAGATAATATTCGAATGCACGACAAAACTGGTCTGAGGTTTGGGGCCACACGCCCATCCGCTGCTCATCCAACCCCACTCTACCGTCCACCCTACACGTACACAACCCACCCACTCACCCCCCAAACAGGGTATCAATGCACAGGAGATCGGGTCTGAAGTATGGCTACGCCCTCTCCCTACTTACCACCCCCCCCCCGACCCACCCCCACCAACACCCCACCCACCCACCTCACCCATCACCCATCCCACCCCACCCCCTCACCCACCTACAACCCACCCACCACCACCTCACACTTACCCCACACCCACCAACCCACACCCCCCCCCCCCCCTCGCCAACCCACTTACCCACACCCCTCACCCACCCCCAAACTCCACCTACCCCTCGCTCTGCGCTTCTACCCCCACTCACCACCCAAGCTGATTCAATTTGCAAGCAGCACATCGTGTGCCGAGGTTATGTGGCTAACCCCCTCTTACCCGCTCACCCACCCCCCACCCCCCCCATCCTACACAACACTCACTCTCACCAGCCACCACTCACTCCAGCACACCTCCCTCTCACACCCCACCAGATTCCACACACGCACATCACACCCCACCCCGCCCACCCACCGCAAACCCCCACACCCCCTTTCCACCCCTCAAAACTGATTCATCCGGAATCTTCCGTGGCCTGAGGTACTGGGGGATACACGCCCTCACCTGCTCACCCACCCGCACCCCCACTCTCCCTACCCCCGCCCCCCGCCCTACGCCACCACCATTCACCCCCCTCACCCCAGCACCCACCCCACCCTTCACAAACCCACACCCCTCTCAACCCATCAAAACTGATCACTGCACAACCAAATATTTTGGTCTGGCTGGGTTTATGAAGCTAAAACGCCCACTCAGCCGCTTGCCAACTCCACAACCCCCCCCCCACCCCCCTCCCCCCCCCCCCCCCCCCCCCCCCCCCCCCCCCCCCCCCCACCTCACCATCCAATCTGATTCCAATGCACAGGAAGATAGTGGCTGAGGTAATGGAGAATACGCGCCCTCACCTGCTCCCCACGCCGCACCCCCCACGCATACCCACCCACCCACCCCCCACACCCACCCACCCACCCACCCACCCGCACAAACCCACACCCACTCACCCCTCAAAAACTGATTCACTGCACACCAATATTTGGTCTGGGTTATGGAGCTACGCCGCCTCGCCTGCTTGCCAACCCAAGCCCTCCCCCCCCCCCCCCACACCTCCCCCCCCCCCCCCCCCCACACACACACACACTCACCATCCAAATCTGATTCAATGCACAGGAATATCGGGGCTGAGGTAATGGAGATACGCCCTCACCTGCTCACCCACCCGCACCCCCACTCATACCTCCCCCCCCACCCACCCACCCACCCACCCACCCACCCCACCCGCACAAACCCACACCCACTCACCCCTCAAAACTGATTCACTGCACACCAATATTTGGTCTGGGGTTATGGAGCTACGCCCTCGCCTGCTTGCCAACCCAAGCCCCCCCCCCCCCCCCCCCCCCCCCTACCCACCCACACCCCACCCACCCAACCCCACCCACCCACACCCACTCACCATCCAAATCTGATTCAATGCACAGCAATATTGGGGCTGAGGTTATGGGGCCACGCCCTCGCTTGCCCCCCCCACCCCCCCCCACCCACCCACCCCCCCACCCACCCACCCACACCCACTTACCCCCCAAAACTGATTCAATGCACAGCAATATCGGGGCTCAGGTTATGTGGCTACGCCCTCACCCACCCACCCACCACCACACCCCACCCACACTCACCCACACACACCCACTCACCCACACACACCCACTCACACCCGCACACCCCCTCCACCCCCAAATCTGATTCAATACACAGGAATATCGGGGCTGAGGTAATGGGGATACGCCCTCACCTGCTCACCCACCCCCACCCCCACTCATACCTACCCACCCACCCCACCCACCCACACCCACTCACCATCCAAATCTGATTCAATGCACAGCACTAATCGGGCTTCAGGTTATTGGGATACACCCTCCACCTGCTCACCACCCACCCCCACTCATACCTACCCCCCCCCACCCCACACACCCAACCCACCCGCACAAACCCACCACACCTCCACCCCTCAAAAACTGATTCACGCACACCATATTGGTCTGGGGTTATGGAGCTCTACGCCCTCGCCTGCTTGCAACCCAACCCCTTCCCCCCCCCCCTACCCGTCCACCCCACCCACCCACCCACCACACCCACTCCCCCTCCGAAATCTGATTCAACATCACAGCAATATAGGTCTGAGGTATGGGCTACGCCCATCCGCTTGCCCCCCACCCACCCACCCACTCCCCACCCACACCACCCACCCACACCCACTTACCTACCCCCAAATCTGATTAAATGCATCAGCAATATCGGGCTTAGGTTATGTGGTACGCCCTCACCCACCCACCCCTCCCCCCACACACACTCACCCACACACACCCACTCACCCACGACCACCCTCTCACAACCCCCAACCCCCTCCTCCCCCACATCTGATTCAGCACGGAATATCGGGGCTGAGGTAAATGGGGCTATATTACCCCCTCACCTGCTCACCCACCCCCCCCCGCCCACCGAAACCCCCCCTCATACCTACCACCACCCCACCCACACCACCCACCCCCCCACGCCACCCACATCCCCACTCCTCACACCCACTCACCATCCAATCTGATTCAATTCACAGCACTACCGGGGCCTGAGGTAATGGGATACATACACCCTCACCGCGCACCCCAACCCGCACCCCCACTCATACCTACCCACCCCCCCCCCCCCCCCCACACCCCACACACCCCAACACACACACCCCACACACACAAACCCACACACACTCACCCCTCAAAACTGATTCACTGCAACACCAATACTTGGTCTGGGGTTTTATGGAGCTAAACGCCCACATCTTGCATGCTTGCCACCCAGCCCTCCCCCCCCCCCCCCCCCCCCCCCCCCCCGACCTCCCCCCCCCCCTCCCCCCCCTACCCAACCACCCACCCCCCCACCCCCACTCACCATCCAAATCGTGATTCATGCACAGCAATATTGCGGCTGAGGTTATGGGCTACGCCCTCGCTTGCCCCCCCCCCCCCCCCCACCCACCCACTCACCCCCTAAAACTGAGTAAATGGCACAGCAAATAATCGGGGCTGAGATATGGGGGTTACTCACCTCTCACCTGCTCACCCCCCACCCCCACCCTCACCCCCACCCCCACACCCACTCCCACCCACCCACCCCCCCACCTACACCCACTCACTCCCCCACACCACACACACTCACTCACCCACACACACACACTCACCCACCCACACACACTCACCCACACACACACACTCACCCCCACCGCACTCCTCATACTCACCCACCCCACCCACCTCCCCACACACCACACACTCACCCACCCCACACACTCCACACCCACACACCCCACTCACCCACCCACACACACTCACCCACCACCCACCCACACTCACCCACACATCGCACCCTCCGCCCAACCCCCCCACACACCTCAACGCCACCCACACCACTCCCCCGACACCCCACCTCACTCCCCCCCACAACACCCACTCACCCCACGAGCACAACGAACACTCACCCACACCCACTCACTCACCCACACACACACACTCACCCCCAAAATCTGATTCAATGTACAGCAATATCGGGGCTGAGGTAATGGGGCTACGCCCTCGCCTGCTCACCCCAAAAGCGATCTATGAAAAAACAGAGACAGATTTCCAGGAGATCATGCGATACCGGGATGACTGGCCGGAGGGAGACGACCGTCGGGACATCATTCCCATATACAGCATTCGGGAGGCTCGCAAAGCAGAGGTGGGTTGGCCATGGTAGTGTATTACTGAGTGGTAATTGGCTATTAAGGAGGGGTGGGGTGGAAGGGGTGGGGTGGGGTGGGGTGGGGGGGGGCGTCGGGACATCATTCCCATATACAGCATTCGGGAGGCTCGCAAAGCAGAGGTGGGTTGACCATGGTAGTGTATTATAGAGAGGTAATAGGCTATTAAGGAGGGGTGGGGTGGAAGGGGTGGGGTGTGGGGTGTGGGGGGGGGCGTCGGGGACATCATTCCCATATACAGCATTCGGGAGGCTCGCAAAGCAGAGGTGGGTTGACCATGGTAGTGTATTATAGAGAGGTATTGGCTATTAAGGAGGGGTGGGGTGGAAGGGGTGGGGTGTGTGTGGGGGGGGGGGGGCGTCGGGACATCATTCCCATATACAGCATTCGGGAGGCTCGCAAAGCAGAGGTGGGTTGACCATGGTAGTGTATTCATAGAGAGGTAATTGGCTATTAAGGAGGGGTGGGGTGGAAGGGGTGGGGTGTGTGTGTGTGGGGGGGGCGTCGGGACATCATTCCCATGTACAGCATTCGGGAGGCTCGCAAAGCAGAGGTGGGTTGACCATGGTAGTGTATTATAGAGAGGTAATTGGCTATTAAGGAGGGGTGGGGATGGAAGGGGTGGGGTGTGTGGGGGGGGGGGGGGGCGTCGGGACATCATTCCCATATACAGCATTCGGGAGGCTCGCAAAGCTGAGGTGGGTTGACCATGGTAGTGTATTATAGAGAGGTAATTGGCTATTAAGGAGGGGTGGGGTGGAAGGGGTGGGGTTTGGGGGGGGGGGGGGGCGTCGGGACATCATTCCCATATACAGCATTCGGGAGGCTCGCAAAGCAGAGGTGGGTTGGCCATGGTAGTGTATTATAGAGAGGTAATTGGCTATTAACGGAGGGGTGGGGTGGAAGGGGTGGGGTGGTGTGTGGGGGGGGGGGGGGCGTCGGGACATCATTCCCATATACAGCATTCGGGAGGCTCGCAAAGCAGAGGTGGGTTGGCCATGGTAGTGTATTACTGAGTGGTACTTTGCTGTTAGGAAGGGTGGTGGTGGTGGAAGTGGGGGGTGGTGGTGGTGGGGGGGGGGGGGTATGGATATAATTCCTATATACAGCATTCAGGAGGCACGGAAAGCCGAGGTGGGTAGGCCATGACAGTGTATTATATATGGCATTGCATTATGAATATGCTGGTGGGAAGGGGTAGGGGGGCTGGAGGGCGACAACTGTAGAGACATCATTCCCATATACAGCATCCGAGAGGCTCACAAAACCGAGGTGGGTTAGCCATGACAGTGTATTATGGAGAGGTAATTGGCTATTAAGGAGGGGGGTGGGGTGGGGTGGAAGGGGTGGGGGGGGGGGGGGCGTACGGATATCTTTTCCATATACAGCATTCGAGAGGCACGAAAAGCCGAGGTGAGATAGCAGTGTATCATTGAGAGGTAATTGGCTGTTAGGGAGGGATGTAGTGGTGGTGGTGGTGTGTGTGTGTGGTGTGTGTGTGTGGGGGGGGGGGGGGGGGGGGGGGGGGGGGGGGGGGCGTATGATATCATTCCTCTGTACAGCACTCATGAGGAACGAAAAGCCAGAGGTGGGTCGGCCATAGCAGTGTATCATTGAGAGGTAATTGGCTGTTAGGAAGGGATGTAGTGGTGGTGGGTGGGTGTTTGTGTGTGGTGTGTGTGTGTGGGGGGGGGGGGGGGGGGGGGGGGGGGGGGGGGGGGGTATTGACATCATTCCCTTATACAGCATTCGGGAGGCTCGCAAGGTGGGCAGTGTATTATGCATGATAGCATATTATGTACAGGCTGGTGTGAAGGGGGTAGGAGGGCTGGAGGGCGATTACCATAGAGACATCATTCCCATATACAGCATTTGGGAGGCACGCAAAGCAGAGGTGAGTTGGCCATGGCAGTGTATCATAGAGAGGTAGTTGGCTGTTAGGAACTGGGGGGGGGGGGGAGGGTGTGTGTGTGGGGGTGGGGTGGGGGTGGGGGGGGGGCGAAGGGACATCATTCCTATGTACAGCATTAGGGGGCACGGTTAAAGCCGATGTTAGTTTAATCAAATTATTAATGCTTTAATTTATGACATTGAATTAATTGGCCTTGGTAAGGATGGGGATGATAGGCTTGGGGTGAGTTTAATTCAATTGATTTATAAATTAATTAACTAATCGATTAATTGGCCATGGTATGGATGGGGGTGATTGGCCGGAGGGAGATGACCGTAGGGACATCATTCCTATATACAGCATTCGGGAGGCATGCAAAGCTGAGGTGGGTTGGCCATGGTAGTGTAAAAACAAAAGGTAATGATAACGCCTGGTGGGGCGTGGTGCTAAGGGAGCCCGTCGTACGCGGGTGGGGAGCGGTCTCCTACCTCAACTGGACAAGCTACCACCGCGGTTGACGACGACCTGCAACGCCAAGAGCGACCAAAGGGGGAGTCAAACCCCCGACTCTTCATTCTTAAGCAATCTGGTCTACCACTAGACCATTGTAAATCACTGAAAGAGGCCATGGTAGTGTATTTTAGAGAGGTAATTGGATGTTAGGGAAGGGGTGTGGGTGGTATGTAAGTGGGGTGGGGGTGGGGGGGGGGGGGGGGGGTGGGGGGGGGTATGGATTAATTCCCATGTACAGCATTCGGGAGGCACGAAAAGCCGAGGTGGGTTGGCCATGGCAGCTGTATTATTGAGAGGGAATTGGCTGTTAGGGAGGGGTGGGGTGGGGTGGAAGGGGTGGGGGTGGGGGTGGGGGTGGAAGGGGTGGGGTGGGTGGGGGTTTGGTGGGTGGAAGGGGGTGGGGGTGGGGGTGGGTGGGGGTGGGGGGGCGTGTGGACATAGTCCCATATACAGCATTCGGGAGGCAAGCCAAAGCGAGGGAGTTGAATTATATCAATTTTCAAATGACCTAAATTAAATTAAGTGACTCAATTAAACTAATCGGCTTTGGTGAGGATGGGAGATGAAAGGCCGGAGGTGAATTTAATTCAATTAATTTATTGATTACATCAATTAATTGATTAATTGGCCATGCTATGGACGGGGGATGACAGGCCGGAGGGCGATTACCGCTGAGACAGCATTCCCATATCCAGCAGGGGTTGTTAAGGAGGGTGTTGTGTGGTGGTGTGGTGTGTGTGTGTGTGGGGGGGGGGTGGGGGGGGGGGGGGGGGGGGGGGGGGGGGGGGGGGGGGGGCGTTATGGATATCATTCCCACTTACAGCATTAGGAAGGCACGGAAAGCCGAGGTAGGTTGGCCATGGTAGTGTATTATAGAGAGGTAATTGGCTTTTAGGGAGTGTGGTGGTGGTGGTGGTGGTGGTGGTGGTGGTGTGTGTGGGGGAGTTGGAGTGGTTGGGGGGGGGGGGGGGGGGGATGGATATCATTCCGATATACAGCATTCAGGAGGCTCGCAAATCAGACGTGGGTTGACCATGGCAGTGTATTATGTAGAGGCTGGTGGGACGGGGTAGGGGGGCCGGAAGGCGATGTCCGTATGTAATAATTCATAATTCATTAAACAGAATTCATTATACATAATTCATTAAACATAATTCATTAAACATAATTCATTAAACATAATTCATTAAACATAATTCATTAAACATAATTTTTTAAACATAATTCCCATGACGGTTGTCGGTCAAACGGGCAACAGGGTGTCCCTGGGAGCTCCCGCCCGACAGAATGGGGGGGCTCCGCCAGAACAAATTCTCGGGGCTGCATGTTCCTGCAGTCTCTTCTTTGGGCTACACGTAGCAGCTTCTAGTCAGCTCCTTTCACCCACCCTTGGGCCAGAAGGCCAAGCCACCAGGCTGCGGGCTGAAGTCATCAGTGGCACAAGAGGAGGGCCATGCGCAAGATCTTGAATCCACCCCCCCTCAAGACCTCTCACCCACGCCCCCCTTGCCCCCCTTGCCCCCCCCCACACCACACCACACCACACCACACCACACACACACACACTGACACACACACACACACACACACACACTCACACACTGACACCACACACACACACCACCACACACACACACACACACACACACACACACACACACACAGCTCCGCCACCTGAGTGACCAGATTGCCTCGCCTTTATAACAGAAGGAAGATGAAGACGAGGAGGAGGAATCTGAGTTAGATTCATACAGCCCCAACTAGACTACATGACGAACTCATCAGGGGTTGGGGTCGGGAGTTAGGTGTGTTGCTCTGACCAATCCTGAGTTCCTGGCCCACTTGACTGACCAGCTTGCCTCGCCTGTATTACATGAGTGAGATGAAGATGAAAATGAGGAATCTGAGCCAGATTTCAGCCCACCCCACCCCACCCCACCCCAGCCTACCTCAGCCCACCCCAGCCCAGCCCAGTCCCAACCCACCAGACTGCGGGACGAAGTCATCAGTGGGACAGGAGGGCGACCTTGCGCAGGATCTTGAGTCCCCCCACCCCTGCCCACCTTGCCCCCCCCCCCCCCCCCACCACCACCACCACCACCACCACCACCACCTCCACGGCTCCCCCACCTGACTGACCAGTTTGCCTCGCCTGATTATGATGGGAAGAAGATGAAGATGAGAAGAAGGATTCTGAGTCAGATTCCGATAGCTCCAGGCCACCAGACTGCGGGACAAAGTCATCAGTGGCACAAGAGGAGGACCTTGCGCAAGATCTTGAATCCACCCCCCCTTCAGTCCTCTCACCCCTGTCCACCTCGCCCCCCATACCCCACCCCCCCACCCCCACCCGCACCTCCACCTCCACCCCCACCCCCACCCTCACGGCTCCCCCACCTGTCTGACCAGTTTGCCTCGCCTTTATTACAGGAGAAAGATGAAGATGAGGTGAAGGAATCTGAGTCAGATTCGGACAGCTCCAACCCACCAGGCTACGGGACGAAAGCATCAGTGGCACAGGAGGGCGACCTTGCACAAGATCTTGAATCTACCACCCCTCAAGACCTCTCAGCCCCGCCCCCCTCGCGCCCCCCCCCCCCCCCACGGCTCCCCACCCCAAAATTTCCAGCCAGCCAGCCAGGGCTGAGCTCACGGCCCCATTGGCAGACGTGTCGTCACAATTGGATGAGGCGACTGGAGGTGGCTTGGCTCCGGTGAAGATGGTGAAGTTACGGCGCAAGAGTATGTTCAGCAAGAAGCATTCGAAGGGAAGCACATCAGGTGGGATCCGGCAGACTATTATATGCATTCACACATCAACATAAGCTGTTAGGTCCATTTCCGTCTGTCCAATTGCATCTCGTGTAAAGATGGTGAAGATGGTGAAGTTACGTCGCAAGAGTATGTTCAGCAAGAAGCATTCCAGGGGAAGCACATCAGGTGGAATCCGGCTATTATATTCATTTACATATTTGTATAGGCTGTTATTTGCATATGCTATTAGATGCATAGGCTTTTAGATGCATGTGCAGCAAGAAGCATTCCGAGGGAAACACATCAGGTGGGATCCGTCTATTGTATGCATTAACGTCAGGGGGGATCCGATAGGCTGCAAAATGCATTCACATACTAACATAGGCTATTAGGTCCATTATCGTCTGTCCCATAGCATCTCCTGTAAAGATGGTGAAGATTGTGAAGTTGGGCAGAAGAGCATGTTCAGCGAGAGGCATTCCAAGGGAGGCACACCCGGTGAGATCCGGCTGTTATATGCATTCACATCAGGTGTGATCCGGCAGGCTGGTATTCGCTTTTACATATTAACATAGGCCATAATAAGCACGTAAAAAAAAAAAAAAGGAAATTTGAACATCCAAGAATTGCCACAGAATGACCTATAAGGGCGTGCCTACGTATGCGATGGACGGGCTTACATCACACGTAGAGTCCAGTTACCATTCCGGTCGACGACCCTCCGGGTGGGCCCAGATGACCTCGTTGAGGTTCGAACCAGGGACCTGATAGGACCCCGCATCTGCTTCGTCCGGCCCGGAATCGCTCTACGATAGAGCCATCCCACAAGCATGTATGTATGTCGGCTGGCGATAGGCTGTTATATGCATTTACATATTAACATAGGCTATTAGATGCATGTATGATGCATGATCTTTTCCCAGTCTGGAGGGCGGTATGGTCCAGACCCGGTCATTAAGGCTTCGGTGACCGGAGTTCAAGCCCCGCTGCCGGAAGACGGCGGGTGGTTTCTCGAGTCCGACTTTAGGGCGGTGTTGTTTCACTGCTAGGACATGAGCCCCTTGTAATCTTTCTTTTTCTTTCATGTATGTATGTCCCATTGCATCTCCCGTGAAGATTGTGAAGTTGGAACAAAAGAGCATGTTCAGCAAGAAGCATTTCAAGGGAAACACAACAGGTGTGATCTGGCTGTTATACGCATTTACATATTAACATAGGCTATTAGGTTCAGTTACATCTGTCCCATTGCATCTCTCGTGAAGATTGTGAAGTTGGGACAAAAGAGCATGTTCAGCAAGAAGCATTCCAAGGGAAACACATCAGGTGGGATCCGGCTATTATATACATGTACATATTTGCATTTGCATTTTTGCATTTGCATTTGCATATTTGCAATTGCATATTTGCATTTACATATTTGCATTTGCATATTTGCATTCACATATTTGCATTTACATATTTGCATTTGCATATTTGCATTTACATATTTGCATTTGCATATTTGCATTTACATATTTGCATTTGCATGTTTGCATTTACATATTTGCATTTGCATAATTGCATTTACATATTTGCATTTGCATATTTACATTTACATATTTGCATTTGCATGTTTGCATTTACATAATTGCATTTGCATATTTGCATTTACATATTTGCATTTACATATTCGCATTTACACATTTGCATTTGCATATTTGCATTTACATATTTGCATTTGCATATTTGCATTGCATTGGCATTTACATCATGGCATTTGCATTTTTGCATTTACAAATTTGCATTTGCATATTTGCATTTACATATTTGCATTTACATATTTGCATTACATTTTGCATTTGATATTTGCATAACATATTTGAATTGGCAATTGCATGTACATATTTGCATTTGCAGATTAGCATTTGCATATTGCATTGCATATTTGCATTTGCATATTTGCATTTACATATTTGCATATTTGCATTTACATATTTGCATTTACATATTTGCATTTGCATATTTGCATTTACATATTTGCATTTACATATTTGCATTTACATATTTGCATTTGCATATTTGCATTTACATATTTGCATTTGCATATTTGCATTTGCATATTTGCATTTGCATATTTGCATTTACATATTTGCATTTGCATATTTGCATTTACATATTGCATTGGCAATTTGCATTACAATTTGAATTTGCATAATTGCATGGCAATTTGCATTTGCATATTTGCATTTACAATTTGCATTTGCATCTTGCATTTACAGATTGGCATTTGCGAAGTGCATTTACATATTTGCATTTGCATATTTGCATTTACATATTTGCATTTGCATATTTGCATTTACATATTTGCATTTACGTATTTGCATTTACATATTTGCATTTACATATTTGCATTAACATATTTGCTTTTGCATATTTGCATTTACATATTTGCATTTGCATATTTGCATTTGCATATTTGCATTTGCATGTTTGCATTTACATAATTGCATTTGCATATTTGCATTTACATATTTGCATTTACATATTTGCATTTGCATACTTGCATTTACATATTTGCATTTGCATATTTGCATTTGCATATTTGCATTTACATAATTGCATTTGCATATTTGCATTTACATATTTGCATTTGCATATTTGCATTTACATATTTGCATTTGCATTTACATATTTTAATTTGCATATTTGCATTTACATATTTGCATTGCATATTTGCATTTACATATTGCATTCGCACATTTGCATGTACATCTGTTTGCATTACATATTTGCCCATTTACATTGTGCATTTGCCATATTTGCATAACATATTTGCATTGCATATTTTGCATTTACATATTTGCATTGCATATTTGCATTGCCTTATTTGAATTACAATTTGCATTCGCATATTGCATTACATATTTGCATGCATTTTACATATTGGCATTTACATATTGCATTTACATATTGCATTTACATATTGCCATTTACTATTTGCATTTACATCCATATTTGCATTTACAATTTGCATTTGATATTTGATTAACATATTGGCATGAATATTTGCATTTACATATTTGCATTTACATATTTGCATTTACATATTAGCATTTGCATATTTGCATTTACATATTTGCATTTGCATATTTGCATTTGCATTTTTGCATTTACATATTTGCATTTGTATATTTGCATTTACATATTTGCATTTGCATATTTGCATTTACATATTTGCATATGCATATTTGCATTTGCATATTTGCATTTACATATTTGCATTTACATATTTGCATTTGCATATTTGCATTTGCATATTTGCATTTGCATATTTGCATTTACATATTTGCATTTGATATATGCTTACATTATTTGCATTGCATATTTGCATTTGAAATTTGCATTGCCATATGCATTTACAAATTTGGCCATTAATTTGGGCATTATTGAAATATTGCATTGCATATTTGCATTTGCATATTTGCATTTGCATATTTGCATTTGCATATTTGCATTTGCATATTTGCATTTACATATTTGCATTTGCATATTTGCATTTACATATTTGCATTTGCATATTTGCATTTACATATTTGCATTTGCATATTTGCATTTATATATTTGCATTTGCATATTTGCATTTGCATATTTGCATTTACATATTTGCATTGCATATTTGCATTTTACATAGTGCATTTGCATTTTGCATTTAAATTTTTTGAATTTACATATTTATTTACTATTTGCATTACATATTTGCATTTCGCATATTGCATTTAAATTATTTGCATTACATATTTGCATTTGCATATTTGCATTTGCATATTTGCATTTACATATTTGCATTTGCATATTTGATTAATATTTGCATGGCATATTTGCATTTACATATTTGCATTTGCATATTTGCATTTGCATATTTGCATTTACATATTTGCATTTGCATATTTGCATTTACATATTTGCATTTGCATATTTGCATTTACATATTTGCATTTGCATATTTGCATTTGCATATTTGCATTTACATATTTGCATTTGCATATTTGCATTTACATATTTGCATTTGCATAATTGCATTTGCATATTTGCATTTACATTTTTGCATTTACATATTTGCATTTGCATATTTTCATTAACATATTTGCATTTGCATATTTTCATTAACATATTTACATTTGCATATTTGCATTTAATATGCATTTGGCATACTTGCATTAATATTTGCATTTGCAATTGCATTAAACATTTGGCACTGTGCATATTTGCATACATTATTTGCATTTGCAATTGCATTTAATATTTGCATTTGCATATTGCATTGTTTGCACAATTGCAATTTTAACATTATTTGCATTTGCATATTTGCATTTGCATATTTGCATTCTACATCGCCCGGACTTAGTATTTAGTCTTCGTATTTAGTATTTATTATAAGTTGCATTAGTATTAGTATTTGGCGTTTTATAAAATATGAGGCCCTGTCAGGTCTAACCATACACCACATATTCCACTGCTCGCGCCACTGGCAAGTCCAGTTCACGCCGTCTCAAGGTTAGCTATCCACCATCTGTTCCACTCGCCCCACCACAGGCACGTCCCTCTTTCCCGTCACTTACTCCTTACTCTCTCCATCGGCCGGTATATTGGACTTTCATTATAAAAAAAAAATATGACAAACCTGGATTTCAGACCTAACCATCCACCACCTACCCAAACACAGCCTAGCAGCTGCTGCTATAAATGGATGGGACAAACACGGTGGAGATGTGTTGTCACCAAACCAAAACACACAACTCCACCACAACCACAACACACCAAACACCCATGACCACAAACCCACCCACCAACTACCACACCACCACAACACAGGCAAGCCCGTGCCACGTCCCACCACCGTGACGACGCACAGCAAGAATTAAACATATTGAACCCTACACCCTTCCATGCCTAACTTCATATGCACCATCTTTTCTACCCCATGCCCACAGGCAAGACCAAGTCACGGCCTGCTTTATCGGCACGTTACCTCCGACACACAGCTCTCTCCCTAGCGCGCAGTCGTCGCATGGATTCAGAATCTCTAGAAGCACTGGAGTCCCCAGGTAGGGTTGTGAAATATATATTTTCACGTTTCGTTTTCACATTTTCACATTTTCTCATTTCATTTTCACAATATATATGTAGTACGGTGCGTGTCTGTGCTTTTTACGGTTTCACCTCCTTTTTACTGCATGCTTTTTACCCTACACTTAATACATTTGTGGCAGGCACCCCCTTCTAGGGAG
Organism: Chlamydomonas sp. ICE-L; assembly: GCA_013435795.1. Classification (NCBI taxonomy): domain Eukaryota; kingdom Viridiplantae; phylum Chlorophyta; class Chlorophyceae; order Chlamydomonadales; family Chlamydomonadaceae; genus Chlamydomonas; species Chlamydomonas sp. ICE-L. Next base: position 6,500,079 of record JACBWV010000045.1, read on the forward strand.
CGGGATCCCCCAGGGTCACCCCATTGTCCATTTGGCCGATAGTCGGACCGTCAGATCAGACAGTCAGACAGTCAGGCCGACAGTCCGACCGTCCGATAAGCCTGTCAGTCAGACCGGCAGTCTGATAATCTGACAGTCCGATCACAACTAACCCTTGCTCTAACTGGCCCCTGGCCCTATCGCAAACCCTGGCTTCGGTCTGCTGCACTCTATTCCGGGGCCACCTGTCGCTCCAATAGCCAACACTGTCCGCCAATATCCAGCGTCGCTTGCAACGCGCCTAGGACTTTGTCATTTTTCAATTCCACAACCAACAGTTCTAGGGTTGTGGAGCCCCCCTATCTCACCTAGAGGATGAGGTCCCATCCAAGGTGCTTCCAAGGCGCGGAAAATGTGCGAAAAAACGGCGCAGTCAGTGGGGCTCAAAAAAAAAGGCAGTGCGCGGCCCCCCCGCCAGCGCGCAAAGGGGCGTCCGCTTGGAAGTACCATGGTTGAATTCCCTCCAGGTTGCCTTTCCTTAGTGCTTGGCGGGTAGCTGTGTCAACCCCAGGGATACTTTCCCAAGCAGGCTCGCTTTTGCGCCCGGCTGAGGGGGGGCCTGCGCTTTTGTCTTTTTGAGCCCCCACTCGCGCGTTTTCGCGGCGGTATATCATTGGGACAATCCATTAATGGGGCGCAGGGCAAGCAATTTTTTGCGGCTTTTCTGCCAACCTTACCAATTTTGTAAGGGAGTACTCGGATGAGGTCCCATCAAAAGGCCACATACAGGGATTTTGTTTTCTGTTAGCCCCCTTTCAGTGATTATAACAATGGTCTAGTGGTTACAGACCAGATCGCTTTGCGGATGAAGAGTTCGGGGGTCGACTCCCCCTTTGGTCACGCTCTTGGGTGTTTGTTGCAGGGTCGTTGTCAACCACAACAACTAGTTAGGTTGTTCAGTTGAGGTAGGAAAGACCACTCCCCACCCGCGTACGAACGGAGGCTCCTTAAACACCCACGCCGCCACCAGGCGTATCATTACCTGTTTTCAGTTCAGAGAAAGGGTTATTGTTATAGCTGTAGGGTTTAGGGCATCCTCCAGGGGAAAGCATCCCTTAAAGCTTGGTTAGGGCTTATTTGGGGGCCATAGGATGGGTCTTTATAGCGGCAATTTGGGCCAAAACAGGGTCAACAGTAGTGAAAGCTATATATAGCAGGAAAAAAATCTCTGGGCACGAACTGTTAGGGACGGGAACAAACTGCACACACACTGACATGAGCTGATGCGTAAAAACAAATGGATATATACTTATATGCACACATGTCATATATGATCAAGTAGGACTGAATATATACATAAAAATATATATACATATACATATATATATAGATATATAGAGAGAGAGAGATAGATAGATATACATATATATAGATACAAATACATATACATATACATATACATATAGATATAGATATAGATAGATATACATATATATATAGATATTGACTTAAGGTGAGTGCGATAACATACAATATCATACAAATTGCATCATATAATGGTAACTTTAGCCTCGTCAGACTGCCTGTATCATATGATATCATATTGTCGTTCCCTACATACTGTGTACTTAGGGCGCTGCACTTCTTACTATGTACTTCTTCCTCGGTAGTTATTATGCTGTACTTTCCACTCCGTACTCCTTACTCTGTTCCTCTGACATGTTTTGTCTAAAACAAATGTGTACTTTTTTGTAATTTGTGTAAAACAAATGAAATTTTATAAAAACAATTCTAAATCTGTTGCAGATTTGTTGTCTTCAAAAAAACTACTTCCAGGTTCTGTCGGTATGGTAACCCTAAGGGATGCGGTATACCTTCCAATGGATGCGACCCCATCACAAGCCACTGACCAGCAACCCGTCAAATGATCAAGATATCTAGAATTGGTTGGCGAATAATACCATGAAGTGGAATCTGACAAATCATTGTCCATTACAACACCACTAACGTCCCAACCACCAACCCACCCACCACACAAATCACCACCACGGTAAAAAAAACACCACACTCAGCCCCTCGACAAAAAAAACAACAGAAAAAAAAAAAAAAGAAAACCCCCCCCCCCCCCCCCCCCCCCCTCATCAACCCACCCACCACAAAAAAATCAACCACACCCAAAATAACAAACCACAAACAAACTACGACCCCCCCCCCCCATCAACCACCCACAAACACAAAAATAAATCATTACAACCACACACTCACTCAGACGTGGCGTCAACCGCAGCTGACAGCTTTGCAGTCTCCCCGGCTGAGCCCTCCTCCTCCTCCCCCCCCTGGGAACAAGCCCCTTCTCCCTTCCTTACCGCTCCGGCAACTGCCCACAGGCCCATCCCCCCCCAAGGCCCAGATAAGTACCTTGAGAAACCCCTCACCCTCATCGGCACTGTCGTCGATCCGCACTCAGATCTCCAACTCAGGGACAAGGGGGCCTCCCCCCCCTTTCCCACCTCTCTCCGCTCGGCACAGCATTCCCCCCAAACAAAGATCAAGTACCCTCCCTCAAGGGACACCATCCCCCCCAACCTCGGCGAGCCCGCCCTTACTCTCACTCTCTCCCCCAGCCTTCTCACCCTCCACCCAAGTATCCCCTCCCTCAACCTCAGCCCCCTCCCCACACACTGCTGCTCTCCCAGTGAGCCCGCCCTCCCCTTTCCGGACGCCCCCCTCACATCCAGGGTAACACCACCTCAACCCTGGCCCCAAGCCAAGCCACACAAAGCAGCCCTTGCACCTCGCATGCAGAGGACCACCCCCCCAGTCCAGGCGCCCCTTTACACACCCAATCCCCCCCGAGCCACGGCCACACCGGGAACGCCCTAGCTTCTCCACACAACAGGAGGGACCAACCCTCAAAGCCCAGGCCCCCTTAAAACCCTCTCCAGGCTGCTGCCCACCCGACACTCAGCCCCTCGTGAGGGATTTTATTTGCATCCCCAGGTGGGCACAGGTTTCCTGGCCATAGCTGGCCACTCGACCGACAACGCTCCTTCCCTGTCCTCTACGTATCAGGCAGGAAGCCTTCGGCCTCACCATTCAGCGTCATGCTCAGGGGCAACCCCACCGCACCCTCCTTCTACTTCGCCCCGTACACCTAAGCCAGGAAGCCTTCCACCCCGCCATCCGGCATCATGCTCAGGACCAGACCCATCAGCCGGCACTCAGCTACATGACTCAGCTACTCAACGGGAGGGGGGGTACGTGAGTCGTCTCAAACCGGGCTCTACCCTCCCGGGTGTGGACGAACTCAGCTTCTTCAGATGCTACCATGGGCTCTGTTTCTCGGCCTTATAATTTGGCCCTTTCAAGTTAAAGTAATGTCTTGTTGTAATAGCAGTCTAGTAGGCTTTGATAGCACTAGCTCTGCCCCTGGGGCCAGTAGCCAGCTAGAGCCGCGTCTCTCCGCTGGCACCAGCAGCCAGCTAGAGTCGCCACCCAACTTCCACACGCAAGTGGGTAGGTCTCGTCTGTCCTCTGCCCCTGGGACCGCCAGCCAGCTGGAGTCATCACTCAACTCCTGTCTCGACCCACCCAACCCCATCCTGCTCAGAGGATTGCACCCAACCTCAGCCCAGCCCTCCCCTCGTACCCCCAACCCCCCCAGGAGACCTGGCCCCCCCCCTGCGTCGGCTGCTGTACCAGTCGGAGGTGGAGGAGGGAGGGGTGGGGGGCTGGGAGTCAGACATGTGGCTTCTGCAAGAGCTACAGGTTCTCCTGTGGTTGGCCTCTCCCTTGACCAGGTTGCGGAGGATGAGGAGGTGAGTGCTAGAGAAGGGGGCAGATGAGGGAGGAGGAGGAGGCTCTAGAAGGGTAAGGGTTTCAGGGAGGGCAGGTATTATGTTGATAATGGCTAGAGCGGCTGGGGATTCCACCTGTTTGTGTCAGGCATTCTCCCTGGATTACCCCCAGCGTGGCATAGGGTTATTAATGAGGTGACATTAGTAAGCGAAGGGGGATAGTGAGGAAGGGGGGATCAGGGAGGGGGTTTAGGGGGGGTAAGGGAGCAGACATGTAGCTTCTGCAAGAGTTACAGGTTCTCCTGTGCTTGGCCTCTTCCTTGACCAGGTTGGTTTGCTTTTTTGCAGAGGCGGCTGAGGGAGGTGAGTGGGTTAGAAGAAGGGGTGGTGAGGAGGTATAGTCTGGGCGTGAAAAAAAACTTGGTTTGCAATGACTCCAGCAACCGGCGATTTTTTGGTGGATAGTCGGTTTTCAGGGCCTGTGTTTTTTTTTAGCTTTCCTTTATGGTCACGTGTTTGAGCAAAAAAATTTGCAACGGGCAAAAGCCTTGTTATGAATTGTTTGGCGTTTTTAGCCACGGGGTATACTGGGGGGGGGAAGGGGAACGGTAGGCTCCCCTGATCCCGGAGCGGGGGTTTGCAGGGCGGCAGAGCCTCCGTGCCCACTTCTGGTGTTCTCTTTTTCCGTGGTCTACCTCCACCCACTGCCGGTCTAGCGATCTGGTCGCAACCCTTTTTTTCTTCTGGGGGGTCGATATCCAAGTACAAATCCAGTAGCTCAATGTTTGTGTTGAATGTCGGCACACAAACAAAAACTAGAGTACATTGGTTCCGGTATTTATGGGTGGTAGTGTGAATGTTGGCATTGCAAAAATTTAAACTTTAGTGGCGGGGTTATTATCCACCACCACCACCTTCAACCCAACCCCACCTTAAACTCTACACCCTACACCTACCTTCCAGTCTCGCAGGCAACAAAAACCAACATAATCAAGCAAAACAAAGCACACCAAGGCAAAACGAATATTTAAACTTTAAAAACAAAAACAAAAAAGGACACAAGGCAAAAAAACATCTAAGCCACCAAGCAAGCAAAAGGCACACACCCAAGCGCCAGGCAAAATACAACATATTCAAAAGGCAGACCAAGGCAAAAACAAAAAACAACACAAAGGGCAGGACCAAAGCAAAAAACAAAAACCAAACCAAAGCACCGACCAAGGGGCAAAAACAAAACAAAAAAACAAAGGCAGACCAAGCAAAACAAAAACAAAAACCAAAGGCAGAACCAAAGCAAAAATAAAAAAAAAAAAGGAAAACAAAATCAGACCCAAGCAAAACAAAACAAAAAACAAAGCAGGACAAGCAAACAAAAACCCCAAACAAAGCAGGACCCAGGCGCAAAACAAAACAAAACAAAAGCAGGACCCCAAGACCAAATAAAAAAAAAAAAACAAAACAAAGCCAGGGGGACGACCACAGCAAAAACACAAAACAAAACAAAGCAGACCAAGCAAAACAAAACAAAACAAAGCAGACCAAGCAAAACAAAACAAAACAAAGCAGACCAAGCAAAACAAAACAAAACAAAGCAGACCAAGCAAAACAAAACAAAACAAAGCAGACCAAGCAAAACAAAACAAAACAAAGCAGACCAAGCAAATAAAAAAAGAAAACAAAGCAGACCAAGCAAAACAAAACAAAACAAAGCAGGGACCAAAGGCAAAATTAAAAAAAAAAAACCAAAAACAAAGGGCAGGACCAAAGCAAAACAAAACAAAAACAAAGCAGGGACCAACGCAAAAACCAAAACAAAACAAAGCAGACAAGCAAAAACAAAACAAAAACAAAAGCAAGAACCAAGCAAAAAAACAAAACAAAACCAAAGCAGACCAAGCAAAATAAAAAAAACAAAACCAAAAGCAGACCCAAAGCAAAAAACAAAAAACCAAAAACAAAAAGCAGGAACCAAAAGCAAAAACAAAAAAACAAAAACAAAGCAGACAAAGCAAAACAAAATAAAAACAAAACACAACAGCAGGCCAAGCAAAAACAAAACAACCAAAACAAAACAGACCAAGCAAAACAAAACAAAACAAAACAAAGCAGACCAAGCAAAACAAAACAAAACAAAACAAAACAGACCAAGCAAAACAAAACAAAACAAAGCAGACCAAGCAAAACAAAACAAAACAAAACAAAGCAGACCAAGCAAAACAAAACAAAACAAAACAAAGCAGACCAAGCAAAACAAAACAAAACAAAGCAGACCAAGCAAAAACAAAACAAGACAAAGCAGACCAAGCAAAACAAAACAAAAAACCAAGACACAAAAGGCAGGAACAAGCAAAAACAAAACAAAACAAAACAAGCAGACAAAGCAAGACCAAACCACAAAACCAAGGACCAAAAGCAGACGAAGCAAAAAACAAAAAACAAAACAACCAACAAAACAAACAAGCAGACCAACAAAAACAAAACAAACAGAGAAGAAGGAAGACCCAAAGCAAAACAGAACCAAAACCCAAAACAAAAGCAGACCCCCCTCCAAGCAAAAAACAAAACAAAACAAAAGCAGGACCAAGGCAAAAAACAGACAAATCAAAACAAAAAGCCAGGACCAAGCAAAACAGAACAAAACAAAACAAAGCAGACCAAGCAAAACAAAACAAAACAAAGCAGACCAAGCAAAACAAAAACCAAAACCAACCCAAACAAAGTCAAACGATCCCCCACCCTCCTCGTCCCTCAAAGGAGCTCCTTTCTCTCAGATCAACCAGCACCCCCTCCCAAAAGAAGACCAAGCAAAAAAAACAAGCCCAACAAAGTCAAACCATCCCCCACCCCCCTCATCCCCCATGGGAGATCCTGTCTCTTAGATCAACCTGCACCCCCTCCCCAAAGCCCTCCCTCACCAAATCACCCTCCCTCCCCCATCACCAAAGCCCTTCCTCACCAAAGCACCCCCCCTCCCTCCCCTCTGGCCCCTCCCCCCCTCACCAAAGCCCAGATCCACCGGCCCAACCTCCCCAAAGGCCGACGAAAGCAAAAACAAAAATAAATGGTTATTTAGTAAACCATCCCTATCCCCCGCTCGGGGCCCTCATAGGAGCTCCTTTCTCTTTGATCCCCAGCCAACCCCCTAACCCAAAGCACACCCCCCCTCACCAAATCCCTCCCAACACCAAAAGCACACAACCCTCTCCCCCTCCTCAAAGCCCTTCCATCACCCAAAGACACCCCTCCCCCCCTCAACAAAGCCCCCCTCATGAGGGAAAAAAAAAAAGCGCCCCCTCTCCAAAAGCCCTCCTCACAAAGCCAACCCCCCGTCCACCCTCAACCAAAGCCCTCCATATCATGCCAAGCAACCCCCCCCTTCCCTTCCTTCCCCAAAGGCACCCCGCCTCCCTCCCTCACAAAACCCCCCTTATCCAAAAAGCAACACCCCCCTCCCTCCCTCACCAAAGCCCTCCCTTATCAAAGGCACCCCCCCTCCCTTCGTCACCAAAGCCCAGATCAACTAGCACACCCTCCCCAAAGCAGACCAAGCAAAAAAAAAAAAAAAAAAAAAAAAAAAAGAAGAGGGGCAAGAGGGGGCAAAAAATCATCCTTTTTCCCCACTCGTTCCTCATAAGGAGCCCGATCTCTTGATACACAAAGCACCCCTCCCCAAAAGCCAAGCAAAAAAAAAAAAAAAAAAAAAAAAAGAGAACGGTTCACAAAAAACCATCCCTCTCCCCCCTCGTCCCTCATAGGAGCTCCTTGCTCTTCAATCCACAAGCACCCCCTCCCCAAAGCCTGGCAGAATTTGGTCAGCCCAGGCAATCCGCACTTCCCTCCCGGATAGTACCCTACAAGCAGCCGACAGGCCTGGATACCAAGAACCAGCCAACAGGCCTGGATACCAACAACCTACCGGTACTGTTGGAGCTGACAGGCCGGGCTACATGCAACCAACTTCGAAGGCACGCCCACAAAGTGGGAGAATGATGAGGGTAAGCCATGCAGTGACTGGATGTGTGTGCATTGGTGTTCGTTTGTGTGAGTGGGTGTTTTTAGTGGTGTTTGTTTTGTTCTGTTCGCTATGAGTTGGGGTGGTGATTTGTTTGTAGATGTGTTGATGCCGGGCCAAAACTGTATGTTGTAAGGTGACAGGTGAGGGCCAGGTATCGGCAACCAACTTAGAAGGCACCCCCATAGAATGGAAGAATGATGATGGTGAGCCATTGAGTGACTGGATGTGGGTGGGTGGGTGTTGTGTTAGTAATGTGTGGGAGTTCGGTTGTTGGTTTGTTATGTTGTATGTTATGTTACACTGTGGGTTGGGGTACGTGTGTAGAGATTGTACTTGTATGTGGCCACCAACCTGTGAGGTGCATGAAAACTGGACAGGCCCCAAGCTAGCATCAAAACCAAACTCAAGGAAGACACGGCCCACATAATGAAAGAATGAGATGGTTGAGGCCCATGAGGGAATGGATGTTGTGTGGGGGTTGGTGTTCGTATGTGGCTGTGAGTGTGATTAGGGGGGGGTGTGCCGCGTGAGCTATGGTTGTAGGTGTGGGTGGGGTGGGACTGTGTGAGGATGTCTGGCTGTATGCGGCCAAAAAACCGCCCCCACTGTGGCGTTAAAAAATGACAAACCGAGCTATCGGCAACCAACCCTAGGAAGGGCACGGAACCATAATGGAAGAAAATGATTGAGGGTTGAGCCCATTGGATGACCTTGGATGAGTTTTTGTAGTGGCGGGGGTTGATTGTACATTCGCATGTGTGGGTGGGTGGGATGTGTGGGATGTGTCTGTATGCTGGCAACCAAACCAGTGGCGTTTTTTGAAAACTGAACCCAAACCGAAGCTATCGGCACTTAAATTAACTACGGGAAGGCATGCATGCCCACAAAATTGGAAGAATGATCGAGGGTGAGGGCCATTGAAGTGATGGGATTTGTCTTTGGGTGGGTGTTCGTAATGTGCGAGTCGTTTGGTTTGTATGGTTAGCATGGTGGTGGGATGTGTTTATATGCAGGCCCAACTGAACTGGGAGTGTTTGAACTGGACAGGCCCAGCTAGCGGCAACCAACTTAGAAGGCACGACCACAAAATGAAAGAATGATGAGGGTGAGCCATTGAGTCACTGGATGTGTTTGGGTGGGTGTTTGTATGTTGTACGTTTGGGTGGGTGGGATGTGCTTGTATGCGGCCAACCTGTAGTGGTGTAACTGACAAACCAGCTATCGGCAACCAACTCAGAAGGCACGCCCACAAAGTGGAATAACAATGAGGGTGAGCCATTGAGTGGCTGGATGTGTGTGGGTGGGTGTTCGTATGTGCGAGTCGGTGTTTGTATGTTCGCATGTGTGGGAGGGTGGGATGTGCTTGTATGCAGCCAACTGGTAGTGTTGAAACTGACAGGCCCAGCTAGCGGCAACCAACTTAGAAGGCACGACCACAAAATGAAAGAATGATGATGGTGAGCCATTGAGTGACTGGATGTGGGTGGGTGGGTGTTCGTATGTGTGAGTTGGTGTTTTGTATGTTGTATGTGTAGGTGGGTGGGATGTGAGGATTGGCTTGTAGTTGAGGCAAAACTGTGGTGTTGAACCGACAGGCCAGTCTATCGGCACAACTTCTAGGAAGAGCACGACAAAAAATGAAGAATGTGAGGGTTGAGCCATTAGTTGGATTGGATGTGGGCGTGGGGGTTTTGTTTTTTATGTTCGCACTTGTGGAGTCGGGTGGGATTGGGTAGGATGTGCTTGTATGCAGCAAACCTGTAGTGTTAGAGCTGACAAACCGAGCTATCGGCAATCAACTACGAAGGCATGCCCACAAGATGGAAGAATGATGAGGGCGAGCCATTGAGTGACTGGATGTTTGTGGGTGGGTGTCATAGGTGCCGAGTGGTGTCCTAAGTTAGCATGTGTAGGTAGGTGGATGGGTGGGAGTTGTTGGTGTGGTGGGTGGGGGGGGGGGGGGGAGTGGATGTTGTAGTCGCATGGGTGGGGGGGGGGGATGTGCAGGATGGGTGTGTGTGTGGGGGGGAGGGGGGGGGGGGGGGAGGGGGGTGCGGGTGTTGTATGTTCCAACATGGTAGGGGGCGTGGATGTGCGGATATGGGGTGTGGGGGGTGGGGGGGGGGGGGGGGGGGGTGGTGGGAGTGGGGGGAGGGGATGTTTGTATGTTCGCATGTGGGGGGGGGGGGATGTGCAGGATGTGTGTGGGTGTGGGGGGGGGGGGGGGGGGGGGGCGGGGGGGGGGGATGTTTGTATGTTCACATGGTGGGCGGGATGGGATGTGTTCGCTTGTTATGCAGTTCAACCTTGTAAGTGTTTGTGTAACTGACAACGGAGATTATCGGCAACCAATTAATTAATGGCACGATTTGAGGTGTGGACGTTTATGTGGGGGTGGGTTGGGAAGTTGTTTCGTAAGCTAATGTGCAGAAGGTGCGTGGTGGGTGTGTTAATCGCATTGTGGGTGGGTGGGATGTTTGTAGGTAGGGGATGTGCTTGTTATGGCATCCAACCTGTATTGTTGTAGCTGACAGGGCCAGATAGCGGCAACCAACTTAAATGGGAGTGGGGGATGTCGGTAGGGTGGGGAAGCCATGTGAGTCCACTGGATGTGTGTTTTGGGTTTGGGGTGGTGGCGTATTGTGGCGACGAGAGGGTGTTTGTTATGTGTGGTGGGGTTTTGTGGTGTGTTGTGGTATGCGGCCAAAACCTGTAGTGGTGTAAGCTGACAGGGGGGCCAGATAGCGGGCAACCAACACTTAACATGGGAAAGTCGGGGGGAATGTCGAGGGTGGAGCCAATCAGGTCATGGAGATGTGTGTGGGTGGGTGTGCGTATGTGCGAGAGGGTGTTTGTATGTGTGGTTGGGGTGTGTGTGTTGTGTTTGCGGCCAACCTGGAGTGTTGTATCTGACAACCAAGCTATCGGGGATCAACTTAGAAGGCATGACCTCAAAGCGGAAGAATGATCTGGGTGTACCATTGATTCACTGATTCACTGTGTGTTTGATTGTGGGTGTGTATATGTAGGTGGGATGGTTGGGATGGGTTTGTTTGTGTGTGCGTGTTTGGTGGTGTGTGTGTGGTGGGGTGTGGGGGAGGGGGGGGCATTCTATCTCAAGCGTTTCCCTTTCTCACTCTACCCTCCTTGCTTGTTTTCAGTCCAGCAATGACCACCCTGGCAATTATTGAAAAGGTGCGATTGTATGTTCGCCACCTTCATCGCTACAAAAAATCAGCCCACAATACTGGACCCACTAAATCGTAACCCCCTTTCTGTGGTTTCAAGGCCCCAGGCAAACGGCCACCCCCCTGGCATTTTTGAAAGTCGAGGTACGCCACGTTCCTCTGGTTTTCAAATTCCCAGGCCCGCCAAAAATGCTGACCCACCCCCCGCACCCTACCCCCCTTGTATGGTGTGAAGGACTTTGCATAAAAATGGGACCACTCTGGCAATGAGAGTGCGGTTGTATACCACCTTCCTCTTACAAACAAATTTCAGCCCTCAAATGGCTGGGCGTACCCCTCAAACTCTAAACCCCCACTTGGCTTGGTGCAGGACCAAGCCAAACAAGGCCCCGTTGGCATTGGAAAAGGTGAAAGTGCGAGGTACGCCACGTCCTCTGGCTACAAATCAGCCCACAATGCTGACACCCCCCTCACTCTACCCCCTTGTATGTGTGCAGGGGGGGCCTTGCCATCCCCCCCGCATAGAAAGAGAGGTGCGGAGGTATGCCACCTCCTCTGGCTACAAACCAGCCCACAATGCTGACACCCCCCTCACTCTACCCCTTGATGTGTGGCAGCCCAGGCAAAAACAGCCCCCGTGGCCAATTAAAAGTGAGGAGGTACGCCCAAAAACTTCTTCTGGCTACAAATTCAAGGCCCTCGACGCTGTCTCAATGTTGTTGACATAAACCTCAACTCTACATGGCCCATCCTATCTCTAAACATGCCCATTATCTCTCTTCGCTTCCCTTTCTCACTCTACCCCCCTTGCTTGTTTCCCGGCCAAAAACAGCAAACCCTGGGCATGAGGAGTGTGGATGGAGGAAGGCCACTCCTCTGGGCAAACAAAATCAGCCATCAATGCTGGGGAATACCCTCACTCTACCCCCCCTTGGGCCCTACTTGTATGTAGTCTAGCTACGACCGCCCTGGCATCGAGAGTGCGATGTATGCCACCTCCTCTTGCAACAAATCAGCCCTCAATGCTGGTAATCCTGGCATACCCCTCACGTTACAGGGCCCATCCTATATCTAAATATTCCCATTCTATCTTAGATTCTCAGCATTTCCATTTCTCACTCTACCCCCCTTGCTTGTGTATGTGTGCAGTCTTGCACTGGCCCACCCCGGCTATCATTAAGAGTTCGGTGTTTATGCAACTTTCCTGTTGCAACACTGCCCAAGCCCCAAATACCCGGCATTTACCTCACTCTACCCCCCTTGCTTGTGTATGTGTGCAGTCTTGCACTGGCCACCCTGGCATTGAGAGTGCGATGTATGCCACTTCCTCTGGCAACTGCCCAGCCCCAAATACCGGCATACCCCTCACTCTACCCCCCTTGCTTGTTTTCAGTCCAGCATCGGCCACCCTGGCATTGAGAGTGCGATGTACGCCACCTCCGGCAACAAATCAGCCCTCAATACTGGCACACCCCTCACACTCGATGCCTCCTATGCCAAGATGGGTATCAGCTCCACCGCCAGCAAGATCACCAGCCTAAGGCAAGATGCAGAAAACGCCAGGCTGCCCATGAGATCTAGGAGGCATTCATCCGGCACATTCTGGAACTAGGTTTATGTATATGTATGTGTCTTTATGTATGTTTATGTATGCTTACAGTCCAGGGGTAGCCAAACAGGGCCTTAAAGGAAAACGTGGCCCCCAACATTCTGGGAACTAGCAAATGGCTCGGTGGGTGTTGTACGTATTTCAGCTCAACTGCCAGCAGGTACCTTGAGCATAAATAAAGCAAGAGGCAAGACAACTGCCAGGGCTACCATGAGATCTACGGGAGGCATTTTCATCCGGGCAACATTTCTTGGGAACTAGGCGTTATGTAATGTATGTGTGTTTACGTTATGTTTATGTATGCCTTACCGTCCCCAGGGTGTAGCAAAATAGGGCTTAAAGAAACTTGCACCGGCAATTCTGGAACTTAGGCATATTAGGTTTCTTGTAGAACCAGGGGGTGGTAGTGCCACCTATCAGCCTCCACCGCCCAGGCAAATACCTTGGAGGCCTGAGGGCAAGGAGCACAGGTGCTACGTCCTGGTATCAGTCTCTTGACAAACTGTCATAAAGGCTAAGGGCTTGAACCGTTGTCAAACCTGCAACAACCACGTTGGCCTAAAGGTCAGTAGGGAAACGGGCCTTAGGCTTCTGCAGACCCAAAACGCGGGTGGGGGTGTGATCTATCAGCTCCACCGCCAGCAGTACCTTGAGCATTTAAAGCCCAAGAAGTTTTAAACACACTTGCCAGGCTGCTAGGACGATCTAGGGAAGGATCTCATCCGGCCACCTTTTTCCTGGAAACAAACTACTAGGCCGATAGGCTTGCTAGGACGGGGGACGGGGGGGGGGTAGGGGGGGGGGGGTAAGTATCGCTCTACCGCACGGCAGTCCTTGAGGCCTAAAGGCAGGAGGGCAAAAAAAACGTTGCTAGGCTGCCCATGAGATATACGAGGCCCTTATCTGGCTCTGTTTTGTTCTCTAACTAGGCGCCAAGAAACAAAGCTATTCGGGAGTGGGGGGTGTTTTGTTTATTAAAAGCGTAATGATTTAGCGGGCCCTTGGTGGGGGCGATGTTATTCAGGGAAAACCCGAACCAGTCTTACGCGGGGGGGCCAGAAGAACGGTCTACCGCCTCGACTGAAAAAACTAGGTGGGGGGGGGGGGTATTTCTGGGGGGGGGGGGGTATAGGTATTAGCTAGACCGCAATCATCGCCTTGAGCCTTAGGCAAGAGCAAAACATTGGCAGCCTGCCATGAGATCTAAGAGGCACTCATCTAGCACATTCTGGAACTAATTATATATTGTCGTAATCGTATGACTTGTATTGTAGTTGTACGATATGTATCCTTATCGAACAATATGTATTGTACGGAAATTCTGAGGACCAATGCGATTTTGGCAGCCCCATATGTACGTAGGGAACGGCGTATCATATGATGTTGACCAAAGGCAAGAATGATATCATATGATGTCATACAAATTGCATCATATGATGTATGTATGGTAACTTTAGCCTAGTCAGACTGCTGGCATCATATGATATCATATTATGACATGATACTATATGATATAATATTGCCGTTCCCTACATATATATGGCAAGAGGTATCAGGGATTTCCCCCCACTATACATAGCGATCGCTACTTTTGACACCGTTTTGGTCCAATTTGCTGCTACCTACCCCCCAAAAACGTTTATAGAACACAGTTTTTGGCCCTTACAAGCATAAACGGTTGTCCCTGGGAGGAGGCCTTCTTGAGAACCATTTAAAGGATAGAAAACTCTATGTTCATAATTGAAAAACAATGAGCACGTTTATTGGGGCCCCCTGCCCCAACAGAGGACCCAATGGCACTATGTCCTTTATGTTTTTTGTTTTTTTAATGGGTTTCAAAGTGTTTTAGGTTCGGATTCGGATACATAATTGTTCTCTAGACTGTACAGGGTACTATTAAGGGGCGATGGGGGCGGGCGGCGGCGCCGCGGTGCCGCGCTGCCTTTTGAGGACCCTCCTGCGGCGTTTCGGCGCAAGTTTTAGTTTTGTCAACCCCATTGTGGGCTCAAGGCCGCGCAAGTTTTTGAGCTTTTTGCTCCCTAAAAAATTGCGCTGGGGACCTATTTGACGGTTTTTGTTGCGCTTTAAGCGCTGACCAATTTGGGCGCAAGAGTAGTACCCTGGGTACTGGTCATTAAAAAAGGGTGAGGATGACACGTCTGTCCACCCCTGCCAGCAGGTAACCGCGCATTCATGGGTTGTTTCGTGGTTTGGGGCTGGTTTCTAGGTTGGGGGGGAAAAAGGTAGTGGTAGTGGGATAACGCCTGGTGGGGCGTGGTGTTTTACGGGACAAGGGCCCGTGTACGCGGGGGGAGCGGTTTTCTCCTACCTCAAAAACTGCCAACTCTACCATCGGCGGGGGACGACGACTGGCCCAAAAACGCCCAAGGACGCGGGGGGTTCAACCCCGACTCTTCATTCTTAAAGGACTTGCTGGTTTGGGGAGATTTATGGTGTCTATCTTTTACGGGTTGGATTTTGATCACTGGTCTCTTCCATCTGTACATTAAGCTAGGGCCAAAACATCTGTCGCCTGCCAGCAGTACAGAGCATGTGTGGTTTTTTATGGGTTTTGGGAGATTTTATGGGTTTGAGCTTTGTATAGGGTTGGATTTGATGACATGGTCTCCACCCTGTAGATGAAGCCTAAGCTGTAACATCTGTCACCCCTCCCCAGTACAAGCATTTGTGGGTTTTATATGGGTATTTTTGAGTTTTATATTTATTTATTTCTGGTGTGTGCTTTGGTGTAGTGGTTGATTTGCATGACATGGTCTCCATCCCTGTAGATGAAGCTAAGGCTGTAACATCTGTCACCTCCCAGCAGTACAGAGCATTTGTGGGTTTTATGGGTATTTGTGAGTTTATTTATTTATTTTTTATTATGGGGTTTGGCTTTGGGTAGGATTGGATTTATGACCTGGTCTCCAGCCCTGTAGATGAAGCTAGGCGGTACCTCTGTCCCCTCCCGCAGTACATCATTTGTGGGTTTTATGGTCTTTGTGAGTTTTTTATTTATTTATGGGTTTGACTTTGTAGTAAGGTTGGATTTGTTGACAAAGGTTCCTACCGCCCTGTAGATAAGCTAAGGCTGTACTCTGTCCACCGTGTCCCAGCATACAGGCTTTGTGTGGGTTTTCTGGTCCTTTGTGCGTTTCCTTTCTTTCTTTATCGGGTTTTGAGTTTGGTAGGGTTGGATTTGATGACCTGTCCCAGCCCGTAGATTACGCTAAGGCTGTAACATCGGCAACCCTTCCAGCAGTATCCGCATTTGTGGTTTTTGGATTTGTGAGTTTATTTATTTATTTATGGGTGTGTGCTTTGTGTAGGGTTGGATTTGATGACATGGTCTCCAGCCCTGTAGATGAAGCTAAGGCTGTAACATCTGTCACCTCCCAGCAGTACAGAGCATTTGTGGGTTTTATGGGTATTTGTGAGTTTATTTATTTATTTATGGGTTTGGATCTTTCTTGTAGGGTTGATTTGATTACATGGTCTCCAACCTGTAGATGGAAGACTAGGCGTAACACTGTCAACCTCCCCACAGTACAAAAAGCATTTGTGGGTTTTATGGGTATTTGTGAGTTTATTTATTTATTTATGGGTGTGTGCTTTGTGTAGGGTTGGATTTGATGACATGGTCTCCAGCCCTGTAGATGAAGCTAAGGCTGTAACATCTGTCACCTCCCAGCAGTACAGAGCATTTGTGGGTTCTATGGGTATTTGTGAGTTTATTTATTTATTTATGGGTGTGTGCTTTGTGTAGGGTTGGATTTGATGACATGGTCTCCAGCCCTGTAGATAAGCTAAGCTGTAACAACATCTGTCACCACCTCCCAGTACAAAGCATTTGTGGGTTCTATGGGTATTTGTGAGTTTATTTATTTATTTATTTATGGGTTTGAGCTTTGTGTAGGGTTGGATTTGGTTACGAGGTTACTAGCCCTGTACATTATCTAGGGCTGTAACATTTATTTACCCGCCACTGGAATATGTGTCTTAGTCCAATGCTTCTAGGGCAGTGAGCCCGTCGTACCGATGGCAGGACCTCTCCCTTCTACTACCACCAGAGACGAACGCGCACACTGGCTGTGCGGGGCTTGTTGCACATCTGATTCCGGAATGTGTTACTTGTCCAATGATTCTAGGTCAGCGAGCCCGTCATATCATGCATGGGATGGGATGCCATTTATGGACGCATCGTATGGAAACATCGTAGGTTCTCCTCACGAGCACATACTTATGTGCACAGACAAAATCAGTGCATTGAGATTCTCA
Organism: Chlamydomonas sp. ICE-L; assembly: GCA_013435795.1. Classification (NCBI taxonomy): domain Eukaryota; kingdom Viridiplantae; phylum Chlorophyta; class Chlorophyceae; order Chlamydomonadales; family Chlamydomonadaceae; genus Chlamydomonas; species Chlamydomonas sp. ICE-L. The sequence continues at coordinate 6,516,945 of JACBWV010000045.1, forward strand.
CCATTAAATTATCATTTCATGTGGGATACCAAATGAATTGTAATTGTAGACAGGAGATGCCCAATCCTCCAGCAATTGACTTATGCCGATCTAATAAGTCCGAGAATGGGGCTATGAGGTTAATGGTTTCTGGGCGATGGTTTTACTTAAACGTCATTTCTCCATCATTCGACACCTCTTTAGGGGGGGGGGGGGGGGGGGGGGGACATGATTTTTGCTATCTTCTTACTCAGACCTCCAAATGACATTCTGAGACCACAATTGAGATTGTGGCAGGAAAGGGCAGTTCAATGGCACCAGAGTTGTCCAGGACGCTACGTCCTCCGTCAAAGAGTCCGTTGCGTCGCAGGTCCAGCGCGGGGAGGGTCGTTTGACCAGAAGGAAGGATCCGTTTGCGTCGCAGGACCCAGGCTATACCATTGGTTGTCCCATCAGCGAGCCGGGGCCCTCCTTAAGTACCCTAAGTGACCACTTACAGGGGGGGGGGGGGTGGGGGGGGGGGGGGGGGGGGGGGGGGGATCTGGGTGGGTGCATGGGTTTGGTTGGGTGCGTCTTGGGTGTGTCATGGTCTGGGTGGCCGTCTGGGGTGGTGTGGCTGGGTGTAGATGCCTCTCGGCTGGGTTGGGTACTGGTCGGTGACTGGGTGGTCTTCTGTATGCTTGAATGGTGGCACCGCCTGATGTTGGTTCGATGGGGATTTGGGTGGATGCTGGGTGGGTATCGGTGGGTGAATGAGGTGTATGGATGGTACACCTGACTGACTGGGTTGGGTCATGGGTGAGTTATGTTGGTATGGGTGGTTGTGGCTGGGTAGTAATGGGTTGGGTGGGTCCAGGGTGAGTATGTGGTGTTCTGCCCACAAGCCCCCCCCCCCCCCCCCCCCCCCACCCCCCCCCACACCCCACCATCCTCCACACACACTCATACACACACTCCCTTCCCCCTTAGAGAGAGGGTTCGTAACCAAAGCTAATCAAATCTTCGCCGAGTCAGGACAGTAGCACAGCCTGCCTAGTGCCTACCATCCAATTCCCCCACCCACCCCCACCGACGCAAATCCTGGCCAGCCGCCAGATCAAGTCCCCGCCGACGGCTGCGTGGGTATATTCCTTTTGAGCACCTGTGGCCGAGTGGTTAAGGCGGTGCCCTGCTAAGGCATTGGGTTCTCCCGCGTGAGTTCGAATCTCATCGGGTGCGAAGTTTGGCCGACCATACATGTCATGCGATGGAATGTACGGATGCCACGTATGAGAGCAGCGAGGATTCTCCTCTCGTGTACATACCTGAAGTGCACGTACACAATAAAGTGGAGTGAGATTCCCACCATTAAAATATCATTCCATGAGAGATAACGAACAAATTATAATTGAGGCAGGTGTTGCCCAAGCCTCCAACAATTAACGTACCGGTATGCCGATTGATTATGTCCGTGAATGGGGCATGATTCATGGTGATGTTTATGCTAAATGGTTAAACGCCATTTCCAGGTCATTCTGAGCACCTTTAGGGGGGGGGGGGGGGGGGGGGGGGTCGGGGAGAGCGGTCAGCCCTGCACATGATTTTTGCTATCTTCTTACTCAGACCTCCAAATGACATTCTGAGACCACAATTGAGATTGTGCAGACAAGGGCACTAGGGCACTTCAATGGCACCAGAGTTGTCCAGGACGCTACGTCCTCCGTCGCATACGCAACGTCAAAGAGTCCGTTGCGTCGCAGGATCCAACGTGGGGAGGGTCTGTTGACCAGAAGGAAGGATCCGTTGCGTCGCAGGACACAGGCTTAAACAATTGGTTGCGTCTCAGCAGGAGAGCCGGGGGCCCTTCTGAAGTACCCTAATTGGCACCACTTACATGGGGGGGGGGGGGGGGGGGGGGGATCTGGGTGGGTGAATGGGTGGGTGGGTGAGTAATGTGGTGTGTATGGGTGGGTGAGTATGGGTGGTGTGGATGGGTGGTAAGGAATCATGGATGGGTGGGTAATGGTAGGTGAATGGGTGGTATGGATGGATGGATGAATGGGTGGACGACTGAATGGGTGGTTCGATGGGGTGAGTTTGGGTTGTATGGATGGGTGGGTATGGGTGGGTGAATGAGTGGTATGGATGGTGTGAATGACTCTGAATGGGTGGGTCATGGGTGAGTATGGGTGGTAGGGGTGGTTGTGGCTGGGTGAGTAATGGGGTTGGGTGGGTCAAAGGGTGAGTATGGGTGTTATGGCCCCAGCCCCCCCCCCCCCCCCCCCCCCCCCCCCCCCCCCCCCCCCCCCCCCCCCCCCCCCCCCCCCCCCCCCCCCCCCCCCCCCCATCCTCCACACACACTCATACACACACTCCCTTCCCCCTTAGAGAGAGGGTTCGTAACCAAAGCTAATCAAATCTTCGCCGAGTCAGGACAGTAGCACAGCCTGCCTAGTGCCTACCATCCAATTCCCCCACCCACCCCCACCGACGCAAATCATGTCCAGCCAGCAGATCAAGTCCCCGCCGACGGCTGCGTGGGTATATTCCTTTTGAGCACCTGTGGCCGAGTGGTGATGGCGGTGCCCTGCTAAGGCATTGGGTCTCCCGCGTGAGTTCGAATCTCATCGGGTGCGAAGTTTGGCCGACCATGCATGTCATGCGGTGGAATGTACGGATGTCACGTAAGAGAGCAGCGTGGTTCCTCCTCTCGTGCACATACCTGAAGTGCACGTACACAATAAAGTGGAGTGTGATTCCCACCTTTAAAATATCATTCCATGAGGGATAACGAACAAATTATAATTGAGGCAGGTGTTGCCCCGCGTCATTGGCTTCTCCCGCGTGAGTTCGAATCTCATCGGGTCCGAAGTTTTGTACATGCATGTCATGCGATGGAATGTACGGATTCCACGTATGAGAGCAGCGTGGTTCCTCCTCTCGTGCACATACACAGTGTGATGGAAAGGTGCGATAAACGTCCCGGACAAAAACACGGGGTGATAAACACGAGAACGGTGTGATCAACTGGGCCCAGATAGCTAGATAGAATTAATCCAAATATTAATGTAATTCTATTTTTATCCATAGAACCCATATTTTTGGTTTATATTCGGATTAATTCTATCTAGCTATCTGGGCCCAGTTTATCACACCGGTCTCGTGTTTATCACCCCGTGTTTTTGTCCGGGACGTTTATCGCACCGTTCCATCACATCGTGTAATTTGGCCTGAATTTCTAAAATGTCATCGCACCGCATCAGGTGTCGCGCACGGTGTGATACCGACGCGTATCTAACACAAATCCGATATACATCTAACACAAATCTAATTCGGATCTATCCGAAACTGTCTGTACGGGGGCGAATTCTGGTTTGTTAGCGCGCATTGAATGAGTCGCAGTTCGACAGAGAGAGATTCGAGTTTGTATGGCTGTAATCTGTATGGATTTTGCGTGGTTTACACTCGTTTTTCGAAGGGCACACGAAACACTTGTCGTCGATTAAAGCCGCATTGAGTCTTACGCAACCGCATTCACTGTGGTCCGGTACTCAAAAGAAAGCCGTGTGTATCAAGCAGGCTTCTGCTTGACAACCCTAGTGAATTTCTGAAGGGAGGAGCGCGGGCACCGTGTAGCGGTGCAGAGGGATTCAGTTGCTGACTCGCATAGTGAATACGTGGGGTGCCGCCAACAAATTCAACGGATTCCTGAAGGCCCTGCGTTCTCAAGCAGACTTCTGGTTGACAACTCTGTTGGATTTATGAAAGGGAAATCGCGGGCAGTGGAATTGAGCTGCTGACTCACTCACTACTGTCGCCGGAGCTGGCACTGTCGCTGCCCCTGGCACTACTGTCACCGACATCCTCAGCGATGTGCCCACTGCCACGCGGCGCAAGGCGGTCATGGATGCTATCGAGCAGCGCGTGATGGCCAACGACGCGAGCCGTCATGCCTATAATAATGGTGTAAACGCGCGCATTGGGATAGCATATGAGCAGCTCGACAGCGATCATGGCGCACATGACCAATGTCGTGTACGCGTTGGTTGAGCACAAGTTCATTCAGAAGGATGAGATCGTCGTCAAGGTGGGCAGGACGTCGAAGCCCTTTGGTCAGCGACTTTCTCAGTACCCGAAGAACTCAAAGATGATCTTCGCCATCCACGTACTTAATCCGCGTGCTTGTGTGGAGGCTGAGACTGTCCTGCTCCGGTACCTTCGCGGAGACCCTCGAGTCAAGCCCCGTCGCGACGTTGGGTACGAGTACTACCAACTTGACGCGGGTGATGCAGGTGTCGTCTTTCGGGAGATGACCGGTGTCGTCTTCCAGTACGTGTGGACAGGTGGCGTTGACAGCCTTGATTGCGGCACCGAGGACGTGCCACCCGACCCCCCCATCTTTGCCGTTGTTGAGCGAGAGAAGGAGCGAGAGAAGGAGCGAGAGAAGACGGTCTCTCGACTGGTCGCCAAGATATTCGAGAACGTCTTGAGGCGCAATACCCCACGTTCCGTGGAGGTACTTGCATCTATTCTGTGCCCTGAGCTGCAGCGCCCCTTTCGTGGCGTGCCGTTGCACCCCGATCTTCTGAAGATCTTGTTGATAGAGGAGACACTCTCTGGTCTGGGTTTTTCGTCCCCGTTCGACACTACGACCGTCATCCCGAACCTGACGACGGTGTTCGACGCCAAGCTGAAGGGCACACAGATGTTCAGCGACTACGCAAACACCGCTCGGCTGTTCCGCCAGGCCTCGTGTGGCGTTCGCGACGGGTGGGACCTGTGCAAGGTGTCCAAGTCTGTGAAGATGATCCTGAGCGCCGTGGGTCTCGACATGGTGAACGAGACCAAGCGCGTGCAGGTCAAGGGCAAGCGGACTCAGGAGGCGAGGAACTACCGCCTGTGCCCTGAGAGTGTCTCCCGGATGCTGGAGCTCGTGAAACTTCGTCTTCTGCGCACTGACCTCACGCCGCTCAACGCGCACGCCGCCGCTGCCCTTTCAGGGCACGAGCTGTCCATGTACAGCCACCTGGTTGACGTCGCGTCTCCTGTCGCGTACGTCTTCGAGCCTGACGACGACGAGCCGTCATGCCTATAATAATGGTGTAAACGCGCGCATTGGGATAGCATATGAGCAGCTCGACAGCGATCATGGTGCACATGACAACCAATGTCGTGTACGCGTTGGTTGAGCACAAGTTCATTCAGAAGGATGAGATCGTCGTCAAGGTGGGCAGGACGTCGAAGCCCTTTGGTCAGCGACTTTCTCAGTACCCGAAGAACTCAAAGATGATCTTCGCAATCCACGTACTTAATCCGCGTGCTTGTGTGGAGGCTGAGACTGCCCTGCTCCGGTACCTTAGCGGAGATTACCCTCGAGTCAAGCCCCGTCGCGACGTTGGATACGAGTACTACCAACTTGACGCGGGTGATGCAGGTGCCGTCTTTCGGGAGATGGCCGATGTCGTATTCCAGTACGTGTGGACAGGTGGCGTCGATAGCATTGATTGCGGTACCGAGGACGTGCCACACGACCTTTGCCGTTGTTGAGCGAGAGAAGGAGCGAACGTCTTGAGGCGCAATACCCCACGTTCCGTGGAGGTACTTGCATCTATTCTGTGCACGGACCTGACGCCGAGCAACGCGCACGCCACCGCTGCCCTTTCTGGCCACGAGCTGTCCATGTACAGCTCTCCGGGCACAGGCGGTAGTTCCTCTCCTCCTGAGTCCGCTTGCCCTTGACCTGCACGCGCTTGGTCTCGCTCACCATGTCGATACCACGCGCGTGCAGGTCAAGGGCAAACGCACTCAGGAGGAGAGGAACTACCGCCTGTGCCCGGAGAGTGTCTCCCGGATGCTGGAGCTCTTGAAACTTCGTCTTCTGCGCACGGACCTCACGCCGCCGCTGCCCTTTCGGGTCACGAGCTGTCCATGTACAGCCATAGTCCATCTGCAAACAACGGATTGTATTCAACAAGCGGCGGAGCCCCTTTCACCTCCCCCCAGCGGAGCGACCGGGGGCGACCGGAGGGGAGCCCCCACAAAGGAGTCCGCGAGGAACCGAGCGGGTGGGCGACCGGAGGGGAGCTCACAGTTCACATCAAGCATTAGACACACTACTGTGTAACTGTCAAGTCTTACACAATGTGTATGTTGTTTGTAAAAGATTCACTGTAACACTTGGGCTTATCACTGTAACGCTTGAGCTTCTTTCTCACTGGAACTCTTGGGCTTCTTTCTCACTGAAAGTCATCGGAGTGCACTGTAACGCTTGAGCTTATCACTGGAACACTTGGGCGTTTCCGAGGTGTCGTCTCAAGCAGGCTTCTGCTTGACAACTCTATCGGGATTGTGAAGGGGAAACCGCGGGCCCCATGGAGTGGGGCAGTGGAATTCAGCGCCTCCAGCAATGCGTATTATTTCTGAGAGCCATACAAACGCTACAAACGCTACAGGCCCACGTCCCTCGTCTTACAGTCAACGGAATACTAAAATGAAACCGCTTCGTGTACGGCACACCTTACGGTGTAACCTAATGGTGTAGAAATCCACGGGGCAGTGGAACACCAATACGATTTTGAATCAACAAATTGCAAGATGTTAACGAGAATATCGTGGTTCTTTTTTAGATCACGACTCTCCATCCTGCAGACTCCGTATCGTTCTTTTGTCATACATGACGGAAACATGGTACAGTAGTCGGAAACGATGATCACATGTCAAGCATGGCTCTGCTTGACAAAACTGGCGGTTTCGAATGGGGAATTTTTTAATATATTAAAATACTTTTTCTACTTGTTACATGAAAGTCCAAAAGTTACACCAAAAAGAGAAAGTCCCTACAGGGGAAGGAAATGATAAAGGTTTCCTTTTTTGGTGTAACTTTTTAGCTTTTGTGTAACACTATGTATATATAACCTAACGTGGCGGTCTGTGTACCTCGTAAGACCTCAAAACAATGGGGAGATGTCAAGCTGAGTTGAGACAACACGAGACAACGGTTGTCTTGGGATCAGACCCCTAAAGGCCTCAAATACCGGATTCGGCACGCCCCTACACGAAATCCTCAATATTACACCAAAAAAGGAAACTTTCTCTATTCAAGTCCCCTTATAGGACTTTCCATTTTGGTGTAATTTTACTACTTTCGTGTAGGAAGTAAAAAGTTGTATATATATATACAATGTACCTCGTAAGACCTAAAAACAATGGGGAGATGTCAAGCTGAGTTGAGACAACACGAGACAACGGTTGTCTTGGGATCAGACCCCTAAAGGCCTCAAATACCGGATTCGGCACGCCCCTACACGAAATCCTCAATATTACACCAAAAAAGGAAACTTTCTCTATTCAAGTCCCCTTATAGGACTTTCCATTTTGGTGTAATTTTACTACTTTCGTGTAGGAAGTAAAAAGTTGTATATATATATACAATGTACCTCGTAAGACCTAAAAACAATGGGGAGATGTCAAGCTGAGTTGAGACAACACGAGACAACGGTTGTCTTGGGATCAGACCCCTAAAGGCCTCAAATACCGGATTCGGCACGCCCCTACACGAAATCCTCAATATTACACCAAAAAAGGAAACTTTCTCTATTCAAGTCCCCTTATAGGACTTTCCATTTTGGTGTAATTTTACTACTTTCGTGTAGGAAGTAAAAAGTTGTATATATATATACAATGTACCTCGTAAGACCTAAAAACAATGGGGAGATGTCAAGCTGAGTTGAGACAACACGAGACAACGGTTGTCTTGGGATCAGACCCCTAAAGGCCTCAAATACCGGATTCGGCACGCCCCTACACGAAATCCTCAATATTACACAAAAAATGGAAACTTTCTCTATTCAAGTCCCCTTATAGGACTTTCCATTTTGGTGTAATTTTACTACTTTCGTGTAGGAAGTAAAAAGTTGTATATATATATACAATGTACCTCGTAAGACCTAAAAACAATGGGGAGATGTCAAGCTGAGTTGAGACAACACGAGACAACGTCTGAAGAGGAGAATAAGGTTAGTTAAAGAGTCTTCTGCGTTGTTTACAACACTTCATTCGAGGACGTGTGGACGACGAGACTAGACGAGGAGTGACGAGAATCCGCCACCGCATCAGTGTGTCATGAATGTACTGACGGGGGGCTGCGAAAGCCGTCCTGTGTCGTGTGAGAATGCGGGCGGGCTCTCTTTTACACAACCCACTCTTATTCTTCACTCGCGTGAGTGTGGTCTATTTTGTGAGTGTGGACGATAAGTCATTCCGTATGTAATGCGTCGACACTCGTTACTTACACTCGGGTGTTCCATCATCATGCACTTCAGTGTGTGTGCGAGTGAAGGGTCTGAGAAGCGATTGAGCGTGTGTATAAGGGAGAGGGGAAATGTATAATGAGGAGAAGAGTAGATGAATGAATTAACAATTTATTGTAAAAGAAACGAATAATAGCTCGCACATTAATGATGTCATCGAGCAAGGAGACTAGGTTCTTCACGCCAAAAAACAAAAATGGAGACAAGGGGATATCAACGTTGTCAAAGAAACGATACTTCGAGCTGGAAGAGAGAGTGAAGAGCATACTGGGGGATAGATGCGAGGCAGAGGCGGGTATGGTCATGAAGGCGATGCGTGAGATCATGAAGTTCGACCCGAATGTCTCAAGGTACAGCGAGGATGTCAGGGAGGCGCTTGGGGAGAGCTGCAGAAAGTGGAGGCAACGGAATAAAGAGGAGAAGAATGCGGCAAGACAACAGGTTTTAGTATGAAACGCAACACATATTCATGGATGCACAAGCAAACACGCGAAAAAAAATCATCATCTTAGGGGGGCTTAAAGGAAATGCTGTATGAATGCATTACATCAATTGAACGACATGGCATCCTACGAAGAGTTGCAGAAGCTCAGCGCGTGGCTGAAGAGATCTGAGGTGAGTGTGGGAAGAACAGTATTGATGCCCATGAATGACTCTAAAGAGCCTATGCGCAAGCATTTAGGAAAAGCGAAGTGGGGATGGTCCGAAGCGGACGCGTACGCGAACAACAACCCAACACACAAGGCATGGGGAATGTTGCTGGATGGATTGGTTGTGGTCGACGCGGACGACGCAGAGACAGTGCAGTGGTTGGAGAGGATGGAAGATGAAGATGGTGAGGTGGGTGAGGCCATGCAGAGGTGTGCCATCCAAGATACTAGGAAGGGACGCCACTACATGTTCTTGCGCCCGACATGGGCGGACGAGGAGGGGTACTATGACAGTGCACGACAAGTCGATGATGATGCAAGGAAGGTTGATATGAAGAGCCTGTGCCGGACAGGGACCAGGGGTCTGCTGTCTGTTGCGCCCACTGAGGGGAAGGCATGGAAGGAGGGAAGGGCTCCGTGGGAGCTGGAGTCGATACCGTACATTCCAAAGGCGCTGATGGAGAGGGTGGCTGTGGCGAAGAAGAAGAATAAAAGGACGAGTAAGAGTACGGGAGCGGCGGGATACTCAAATGCAAAGGTGGAAAACACATCAACAACAACAACGGAGGTGGAGCAGGGGATAATGATGCCGACAAGCTTCATGGAGAGCACGCATGTAGAGAAGACTCTACTGCTCCTAGGAAAAAGCAGGTGGGATTCCAGAGACTCATGGCGAGGAGTGGCGACGGCATTGAAGAACGAGTACGGCGAGGCGTACAAGTCGCTATGGAAAAAAATGTCAAAGGTGTCGCCAAGATACGATGAGGAAGCCGCAGAGAAGTTATGGGAGACGGTGGGAAGGCCCGACTATGACGGGCCGAAGATGACAATGAAGTCGGTGGTCAAATGGGCCGGCGAGGACGACCCGCGCGGGTACGCTGTGTACCGAGCATCTTCGATTCCAAAAATAATACGGGACAGTTGGGACAAGGGAGACCGTGGATTGGGGGAGATTGTGCACTATCTTCTGAAAGGGACGTTGAAGAAGACGGGGAAGGGATGCAGCGACTACTACATATTCGATGAGGACACGTGCAGGTGGGTCAATGTGGAGGAGGGGTGGGTGAAGAGCGTGGCGAGCAAGGTCTTAGAAGGGATACTCAGGGACGTCGATTTATGGATATCGACACTGGCCGCACAGTTGTGCATCATAGTGGTGGTGGGAAAAGAAGAAGAAGAAGACTCCAGGAGTAAAGCAGATCTGGATGCGAAGAAAAAAGAAGTTGCCAGGCTGATCCGGTACATACAGTCTTCCCGTGGAGTGAAGAACACGATGGACTTCGCAGGGCCACTTCTCATTGACGAGACGTTCGAGCAACGCCTGGATGGCAATAGGCACTTGATCGGGATCAAGGGGGGGAGCGTGGTGGACCTCAGGACAGGTCAGAAGAGACAGAGGGTGGCAGAAGATATGGTTCACAACGAACTGGACGTGGAGTACGATAATAATGACGACGACAATGACAAAAAACATGCGATGACCAATGCCGCACGCGCAGAGTGGATGCACAGGATCGTCGAGAAGATCATGGGTGGGGACGAGGACATGGCGCGGTTTCTTCAACGTCTTCTTGGGTACGCCACAACGGGCGAAGTAAGAGAGGAGGTTTTTCCTATATGGACAGGGACAGGGCGGAACGGAAAGGGGCTGTTGACGCAGGCGCTGCAGCAGCTGCTAGGGGCATACTACAAGGAGATGAATTGTGCGATCATAAGCGAATCAAGGGTGTGCAGCAACATCGACGCAGAGCGTGCAAAGTTGATAGGAGCGAGAGTCGCGGTCTTCAACGAGCTCAAGTCTGGGGAGAAGCTGAAGACGAACGAGGTCCAACTGCTGACAGGAGGAGACGGTTTCCCGGCAAAGGCGCTTTACAAGGACCCGGTGACGGTGATGCCTCGACATCTCGCAATTTTAGTAACCAACTACATGCCAGAGATGTCCGATGTGATCGTGGCAATGGTCGAAAGAATTTTGGTTTTTCATTTTCCAGTGACGTTCAGGGATCTCATACCTGGGGAGAGCGAGACCGCGACGCTGCGGCAGTGCGACAGAACCATGAAGGATAAACTGAAGTCTCCAGAGGGTCAGTCTTCTCTGTTTGCCTGGCTGGTCGAGGGCGCGGTGGCGTGGTACGGGGGGGCGGAGGGCCTGAAGGCCGTGGCGCCAAAGAAGGTCACCGAATTTACCAGACAATACTTGGCGGAGCAGGACGGCGTGCAAGCGTTCCTCGCCGAGAACTGCGAGTTTGCGGAAGATTTCAGGGAGTCGAGCGTTGCCTTGTTCCACATGTATCTCGAGGAAAGCGGGGACAGTAACGATCGAGAAAAGTGGTTCCACAGGCAGATGAAGAACAAGGGGTTCGTAAAAAAAGTGCTTCAAATCAAAGGGAAGTCGACACGCGGGTATATGGGATTGCGGCTACGACATGATGATGGTGCACTCACGACTCGCGCAAGTGAAGAGGAATAAGATGCACACACCACGCAAGCGGCGGAGCCCCTTTCACCTCTTCCCCCACCGGGGGCGACCGAAGGGGAGCCCCCACGGGAAGTCCGCGAGGAACCGAGCGGGTGGGCGACCGGAGGGGAGCCCACAGTGTAACATAAACCAGCAGACACACTACTGATTTACGGAACGGAAATCACACACACACACACTCACTCACACAGACTAAAGGGGTCCTGAAAGATTTGGCATGACCAGCATAGATTACAAGTCACCAACATCATCAAGGATTCAATTGCTCATCTTGTCCGCGAGTTGCGTCACACACACGGGATCTCAACTACCTCTCATTCTGTTTACATCAGGCTCCCATCGGGTGTGAAGCCACGAATTATGATCCCAATCACTCTGGTGTCCAACTAAAACTCCTAACTACGTTTTTGATCTCAGAGATGTCTGTGAGAGGCGTTGGCCAGGTAGAGAATCCATGATTCACAGGATGTGCCAGCCACATTGTAACCCGATGTCTAAAGTCATCGATAGCCTCTGATATTGTTCCCCCCTGACATGCCAACAAGGACTCTTCCACAGTTCGAATACTGCAAATGAAACATGATATCGGACTAATGTCGTCTGTCTTCTGAACGGTGATTGTGTACGTTGGTGGCATTTGTATGATGATAAAATTTCATCAGAATGGTTGGGCTTTACAGTTGTTCTCAAATAAAGTGGGACACACCTTATACTCGGAAAAACTGCAGGTCAAGCTGCTGCAGCTGTCGCACTTCAACCCCGCGCACACGCAGTACATGAACATAATCATGGACCACGCCTGCTACCAGCAGACGTATGTGTACGAACGGGACCGCCGCTGGGCGAAGACGGACCTGCAAGACTCGCTGCTGCCGGTGCTCAGGCAAATCGTGCAGAGAATCCACCTACTTTAGATGCTTTGCCACGACCTTTTTTTTCGCCCGACTACCTCCTACTTTTTGATATGAATTTTTGTTCCCACCACCAGTTCGATTTGCGTTAGCTAATGCATCATCTATACGTTTTGTTTCTGTTGCAGTTTGATTTGCCTTCCTTTGTCTCCTAGCTCTTGCAATTTGTTCAAATTGTTGGCTAATTCTATTATCACGTTCTTTACGTTCTGTTTCTGGGTTTTTTGAAAGAAACTCAAACATTTCATTATACAAAGATAAAAAAAAATCAACGCATCTGAAAAAACCCAGTTGAATTTCTGAAGGGGGAGGCGGGCACCGCGGAGCGGTGCAGAGGGATTCAGTTGTTACAGAATGCCGGATGACTCAGATCAAACTATTTTAATCATCATTTCTGGACTCCTCATCACATCGCCTGACGTAAATTAGCATAGGGTTCGTTCGCCATCCTGTTCGGTTGAATCTAGGTCGGACGACTCATGCATGTTGGGGAAGGGGATTCCGTATTGTTTGCAAAGATCCTCATTGAGACGCCTGTCATGATCGTTCAGGGAATTCCATTGCTCGACAGTCATGCTTGACAGTTCGTACCTCAGTTGCTTCTCAAGTGCTTCTGCGCGCTCAGTCTCAATCTTCAGTCGAGCAGCAACTGCCTTATTTCGAGCGCGCTCAGTCTCAAGATCAATCTCCAGACTATTCACTCGAGCAGCATCTGCCTTCTTTCGAGAGTGCTCAATCTCCAGACTATTCACTCGAGCAGAATCTGCCTTAATTCGAGCGCGCTCAGTCTCAATCTTCAGTCGAGCAGCAACTGCCTTATTTCGAGCGCGCTCAGTCTCAAGCTCAATCCTTGCTATGTAAATAAAAGCGAAGGTAGCGATGCAGATAGGTAGTAGTAGTAGAGACTTGTCAATCATATTGATTGTTTATTAAGTATAGCTTTCCACTTGTTGTCCAGAATAAGCGCAATATAGCGTAGGTGCGTTTCAACTTCCAATTACGGACACACATAGTTAAACTCACTCAGATTAAAGGGGTCATGAAGCTCTGACTCGTTTACACACGTGTTTCGAGGCGCATTGGGAACATGTGTCGTCGCAAGCAGACTTCTGCTTGACAACACTATGGGAATTCTGAAGGGGGGGACGCGGGTCCCGCGGAGCGGGACAGTGGAATTGAGCTGCTGACTCGCGTGCGTGCATCTGTACGGATATGACTTGTGGCGTGCGAGGCCACCCGAGAGCACTTGACGCACGGAGGCTTTCGCAGCCCCCCCGTTCGTCCATTCATTCATCTTCACACACACCAAGGCGGCTTGCGCAGCCCCCCGTTCGTCCATTCATTCATCTTCACACACACCAAGGCGGCTTTCTCAAGCAGACCCCCCGTCCATTCATTCATCTTCACACACACCAAGGCGGCTTGCGCAGCCCCCCGTTCGTCCATTCATTCATCTTCACACACACCAAGGCGGCTTTAGCAGCCCCCCGTCAGTCCATTCATTCATCTTCACACACACGCACGGCGGCTTGCGCAGCCCCCCGTTCGTCCATTCATTCATCTTCACACATACCACGGCGGCTTTAGCAGCCCCCCGTCAGTCCATTCATTCTCACACACGCACGGCGGCTTGATATTGAGCCTCGAGTGAAGTGTGTGGCTCACGCCCGACAGCATCGATGGGGATTGCCCAGACCCAGATGTCTGATAACACACGAGGTTGGCTTACCTCTCGGATCGATGAGAGTGCTGTCAAGGAAGCCGACCACAGCTTGTGAAGACGAGCAGTTCCTCCTCTAGGGAACCGTTAGACTCGCAACTTCCAAAAAAACTGGGAAAGCTACCTGGGCACTCTGTACGGTCCTTGAGGGTTCGATGATGATTGATGCATTGGATGCGATTCATTATTCTTCGGTATGATTCCGTCATCTACAAGGGCCTTGTGGTCCCAAGCAGGCTTCTGCTTGACAATATGGGGGTATTTACATGGGAATCGTTTTCACCCCCATAACACATATACACTAATACACAATTTGTAAGGATATTAGAATAGTAATATAGGGACCCAGTCCCAGACAAGGCCCTTTGTTAAAAGAGAACCAAACCAAGTTTAGTAAATTGGCGTGTTTTTGTGTTTCCGTGTTTTGAATGAGCCGCCGCATCTTACGCAATCGCATTCACTGTAGGTCCGTAGGACTGTCATCCAAAGAAAACCGAATGGTCCCAAGCAGGCTTCTGCTTGACAATATGGGGGTATTTACATGGGAATCGTTTTCACCCCCATAACACATATACACTAATACACAATTTTTAAGGATATTAGAATAGTAATATAGGGAACCAGTCCCAGACAAAACCCTTTGTTAAAAGAGAACCAAACCAAGTTTAGTAAATTGGCGTGTTTTTGTGTTTCCGTGTTTTGCATTAGCCACCGCATCTTACGCAACCGCATTCATTGTGGTACTGGGGTCATCCAAAGAAACCGCACGATCACAAGCAGACTCTATTGGTTTCTGAAGGGGGAGCGCGGGCAGATTGGATTCATTTGATGACTCGCGTACACCATTCACTGTAACGCTTGGGCTTCTCACTGTAACACTTGGGCTCGTCAACATGAGAGCATTCAAAATAAATTGGATGGCCCCAAGAGTTTGTGTATGGCTAGATATGACTTAAATCGACCTGTGGCCAAGAGGAAAGGGTCAGGAATCAGGTATTAATAAATAGAGAAAATGTTGGGTGAGCTGAGCCCCCTAGGGTTACACCCAGAGCAGGTACTTGGGCAAGATCTTTTTAAATGAGAGAGCATTCAAAATGAATTGGATGGCCCCAAGAGTTTGTGTATGGCTAGATATGACTTAAACCGACCTGTGGCCAAGAGGAAAGGGTCAGGAATCAGGTATTAATAAATAGAGAAAATGTTGGGTGAGCTGAGCCCCCTAGGGTTACACCCAGAGCAGGTAATAGTCAACAAGCGGCGGAGCCCCTTTCACCTCCCCACAGCGGAGCGACCGGGGGCGACCGGAGGGGAGCCCCCACAAAGGAGTCCGCGAGGAACCGAGCGGGTGGGCGACCGGAGGGGAGCCCACAGTTCACATCATGCAGCAGACTCTCACTGTAACGCTTGGGCTTCTCACTGTAACAATCAAGGATCCAAAGCATGGTACATTGTGCCCCAGCCCAGGAGAGGAGGCGTGCGTGTGGCTATGCGGGTTAAGACACTACACAAGATTTTGATGCGATCATGCCTGCCTGCAGAATGAACGATCTATCCCCTTTCCTAAGATCTGTTGTAATGGCGCGCAGAATGCGATCCACCTGATCGGATGATGTGTGCACTCCTCCACCCGTCTTGCACATCCAGGCGAAACACTCACAGTTCCATCTGATAAGGTGGTACTCGTGCAAGCTTGCATGGGGCAACTGGATAAGCAGACTGGCAATGTTGACTGCTCGCTCACGTTGCATCGCCTCACCACTGTAAGGCACGCATCCAAACGTGCGGTGTCCAGCTAAGAACACGTCGTAGCGCACAAACTGAAGTTTGGCATCGCGCATTTTGCTATTCCCGGTGGGGGAGCTGAAGTTAGCGATGCTTGGTGTATCGCTGGTGTGAGGGCGAGATACAATGCCATGGTGTGCATAACCATTGCGCCACCCCCCGATCATCACCACAACGTGGTCGCCGTGGCGTAAGGTCTCGAAAGCCAGAGCTGTGTTGTGCACCACGGTGTTTGTTGGGGCCAACGACCAATGGCCAGTATCCTGGTCCTCCAGCAATTGCAATAACGAAGCCATCCTGAGTCGTGAGCAACGGAGCAAATGCCATTGCAGTGAGGTGATTGCAGATCTCCATTGGCGCGGGTACAGGCAGCTCTGAATGTGTATTGTCAAACTGCGCCATACGTTGGAAGGAATCTGCTTCATGCATAACATGCTCAATGTTGGTATCTTCATCGTGATTAGATGAGACGACGATGAAGGGGTTATATTTGTTCCAGGTTCAGTGAAGCTCAGTGAAGCTCAGTGAGTGTGCGTCAGCCCACTCCAGCCATGCTCCCCAAACACAAAGGGATTTCAAGCAGATCACTCGGGAAGAAAAAAAAACAGAGGCAGATCAAAAATATAGAGGTTAGTTTTTTATTTTTTATTTCTTAACTAAAGCGTCTGGAAGACGAGGGACATGGAGCGAAGCTCAATTGCAAGCTCGTCGAGCGTAGCTCGCTTGGTGGCGAGGTACGCCTCACGCTTGGAGGGAGTCTGTTTCATGCACGCGAGGTGCGCGCACTTGCCCGTGGTGAAGGGGGGTCCACCATCGGGGTTGCTAACGATAACCTGACGGCGGCTGCACGGGTTGCCTTGAGTGGTGACAGCAGTGCAGCCCAGTGTGGGGGAATACCCCACTATGGTAAATGCACCGATATTGGCACCAACCTGCAGCTCGTTCTTCAGCGGGGCCCCGCGACCAACCCGACCAGAGGCCAAGGAGGAGGAGGGGGAGCCCGTGGAGAACGCGCCAGCAGACGTGGCGGTACCACTACAGAGGGCAGGAGCAGGAGCAGGAGCAGGAACAGTAGTAGAAGCAGTAGCAGCCGGAGCCACAGAGGATGACACCGTGGCGCGGGGGCGCTTGTTACCGCCGGACCCCTCCTCCGCCATGCCAACGTCCTCGGTGGTTTCGTCGTCCTCTGGGAGGGCGACGGCACTGGCGAGGGCTAGCAAGGAGGGGGAGGAAGTAGAAGCAGCAGCATCTTCGGCAGACGCAGCAGCGACTGCAACGGGGAGAAGCATTGCCTGGAGAGGTTCCTTCTCCCCTTTGGGGGAATCTTCAATAAACTTATGGTGCGCCATCTTCATTGCGCCGACAGAGTCGGCGAGGCACTTAGGCACGCTGGTCAAGGAAATGATCGCGTTGCAAATGCCCTTCAAATGAGGGACGGTGGCGCTTTGGGATATCTTCTTTCGGTCCTTCTTCTGGACGACGTCGAAGATATTAGTGGTATCGACGAACGCAGTGATCTGGGCAGACATGGTAGACATGACGGGAAAGATTTCAGGAAACGAGGGGGAGAGAGGAGATATTTGGGTTTATCAGTTGTTGTTGTTGTGTTTTCAAAGGAAGGAAAAATGCGTCAATTTTTTTTATCATGGAACAACGTGTACCCCCTTTAATAATTGAAAGGGTCACGGCGACTTCTCGTCCACTCGTCATCGAATGAAGTGTAAACAATCATTCTTCAGTGACAGCACACCTCACAAACGAATAAATTTAATACGCATGTCCATGAGTTCCTTTGACGAAATCAATGAAGATGTATTGGAGATCATTCTATCCAATGCGATTTCGAACGACTGCCACCTCAAACAAGTGGTTCTCGTTTGCAAACAGTGGAGATGCGTCGCACTCCGGTGTGTCACAAGGATCCACCTAAGACATTATAAAAGTTTGGACTACGTCTCACGCATTTGCAGGCTCCAAGAGTTGAAAATCGGTATCAATCGGGGGGAAGACGTACCCTACAAAAAAAGGTCGGATATCGAAGACGTGCTCGACATATCACCTCTGTCCGGACTCACTGCGTTGCTTCACCTCGACATTTCGTACACCTACGTGACCGACCTATCACCTCTGTCCGGCCTCGCTTCGTTGGTTCACCTGAACATGTCGTCGTCCACACGTGTGGACGACATATCACCACTGTCCGGACTCACTTCGTTGGTTCATCTGGATATATCGTACAACGACGTGGGTGACATATCACCGCTGTCCGGCCTCACTTCATTGATTCACCTGAACATGTCGTCCACATGTGTGGACGACATATCACAGCTGTCCGGCCTCACTTCATTGATTCACCTGAACATGGAGTACACCCACATGGTGGACGACATATTACAGCTGTCCGGCCTCACTTCGTTGGTTCACCTGAACATGTCGTCCACACGTGTGGACGACATATCACCACTGTCCGGCCTCACTTCGTTGGTTCATCTGGATATATCGTACAACGACGTGGGCGACATATCACCGCTGTCCGGCCTCACTTCATTGATTCACCTGAACATGGAGTACACCCACATGGTGGACGACATATCACAGCTGTCCGGCCTCACTTCGTTGGTTCACCTGGACATATCGTACACCTACGTGACCGACATATCACGACTGTCCGGACTCACTTCGTTGACGCACATGAACATGTCGCACGCCTACGTGACCGGCATATCACCGCTGTCCGGCCTCACTTCGTTGGTTCATCTGGATATATCGTACACCTCCGTGGGCGAAGACCTATCACCGCTGTCCGGCATCACTTCGTTGACGCACATGAACATGTCGTACACCTCGGTGGAAGGAGGATGCGTCTGCACGCAAGGAGGATGCGGTTGCGCGAAAGGAGCAGCAGAGGGAGGATGCGGCTGCACGCAAGGAGGAGCAGAGGGAGAATGCAGCTACGCTCAAGGATTTAACACACAGCCTGACGTTGTTGCGTGACGGCATCAAGACGCTGCGCGAAGCAACGGATGTACTGAAGATACACGAATTGAACAATGTAATGCAACAACAACTCCCGCCCGCCTCCCTGAATGATGGATGAAAAAATCACTCACACACTTTCCTGTATGTAAGGAGGTTTCTTTGCTGGACGAACAAGCTCATACATTATATTATAACGAGTGTCGAAGCCTCATGCGGAACATTCTCACACACACAAGCGAGAGATAGATCGAGAATGAATACATAGATGGATGGATAGATACATAGATCGACCGACAGATTATATCAAGCAGACTCCTGCTCGACAACTATATGGGGATTATTAGGAAGGGGGTCGCGGGGCCCGCGTAGCGGGGCAGAGGGATTCAGTTGCAGAAACCTGTCAAGTCATCATACACGTACACACGCAAACGGAGGAACACGGTCAGAAACTTCGAGAGCAGACTTGGCTTGGCTTGAGAGTTCCACAAACTAAACAGAAACTTGGTCCAGAACAACGAACATCTTCCTAATCTTCGTCGGCACGTACTGAGCGTCGATGGTACAGTCAACGGAATACTAAAATGAAACCGCTTCGTGTACGGCACACCTTACGGTGTAACCTAATGGTGTAGAAATCCACGGGGCAGTGGAACACCAATACGATTTTGAATCAACAAATTGCAAGATGTTAACGAGAATATCGTGGTTCTTTTTTATATCACGGCTCTCCATCCTGCAGACTCCGTATCGTTCTTTTGTCGGTACTTTCGAGAGTGTCCATTGAAGGACCAGCCGCACTTAAGCGATCGCCTCTTCCCCGGTACCGTGGCCCAAAAAAACACGGGGTCTTTGTTGATGTGCAATGCGTCATGAAAGGAGGTTTCTTTTCTGGACGGGCCATTTTGTAGGACCAGCCGCACTTAAGCGATCGCCTCTTCCCCGGTACCGTGGCCCAAAAGAACACGGGGTCTTTGTTGATGTGCAATGCGTCATGAAAGGAGGTTTCTTTGCTGGACGGGCCATTTTGTAGGACCATCCACTCATACACTATAACCATGCTTGTGAGAAATGGCATAGAGGTATACTTAAACAAATGTTGGGTGTTTGCCAATCTGCTACATCTAATATTATCATGGAAGAGCTGGGTAGAACCCCGTTGTGTTTTGCTTGGCTTAAACAAGCTTTGCGCTTCTGGAACAAGACCATACATAAAGAACCTGAGGATCTCATTATAATTGCTCTTGAGGAATCTTTTGACTCCAACACTGGCTGGGTTCATGACTTGCGTTGTGCTCTCCACAAGCTAGGATCCAGTAAAAACATCAACATTTTGGAGGCTGTCGATGTCGAAGGTATTATGTCTGAAGTTTTTGAGTCATGGAGGTCTAAGTACCCAAGTGACACCAATGCAGTTAGAGACATCCCTGATGAGAGAAGGGTTGGCTTTAAACGCCTCCGATACCAAAAATGGTTCGCAGCCAACAGCAATGATGAGAATGGCTTGATTCCCTTTACATCCGCCTTACATAAGCAGGATCAGATTCGTTCTATAGCACAGTTTAGAATGGGTTCCCATTGGCTGAACACAGAAAGAATGAGGGTGGTGGATAGAGCACACATCCCTCGCTCAATGAGACACTGTCAAATGTGTGGGTTCCAAAAACCTGAGGATGAAATGCATATGTTTGAGTGCCCTTTTTATAATGATATTCGCCTCCGCTACCAGAAGCTGTTGACAGATATTTATAGGCATGTCCATGAGGATACCAACTTAACCGTATGGAATGTGGAATTCTGCGATTCCACATTCAGAACCTTTATGAATGGAAATGGCACGAAGTCTTTTTGGAGCAACCTAGCCGACTATCTTTCTACTTGTAGAAGAGCAAGACAGGAAGCCCTGGACTGCTTAGTGGCACCGTAATTTATCATCCCTTTTTTTCTTCTTCTTGTGACTTCTCATTTGTTAGCTTCTTACCTCCGCCACTGTAAGTGGTTGAGATCTGGGTCCGGCTCTAAGGGGTTTAATACCTACGCCACCAAAACGGTGGTTGGGAGTTTGGTTTGTTTGTCCTCGACACACCCCTGATGTAATGGGGTTTTTTGCTTTGTGGGTGCTTTTTCTTTTTGTTTAAAGCACAGAGTCTCATACACCCTCGCGGTGTCAAGTAGACTTTAACATGTAATGTAATGTAATGTAATGTAATGTAATGTAATGTAATGTAACGTCTGTCGACGCCTTATACCGTTTATTGGGATGTTTCATTTTACTGTTCCGCCGACTGTAGATGCCTTGAATGGTTTGTGTCAGTCACCTGAAGACAATATCTGTATTGACAAGATCGGTTACAAATCTTGAATTGGTTAACTTTTCAGAATCCCCAAAATACAAGGTGTCCCAATATCAAATGTCCCTAGCTGTATGCACAGCTTTTTACTCCTTATGTTGGCTGCACCAACACCTGATACTGATTTGGGGACACAGACGGTTGAACGGTTTACCAAAGAGGCGACTCGGAATATTTTCGAGAACCTCTTCAACCTGCTGCACCCCCAACGTTTCCCAAAAGCAACGACCTGGATGATTATAAGGTGTGTCCCACTTTATTTGAGAACAACTGTAAGTGTACCCCCCACAGATGCAGAGACAAAAGCGTGCCTTGCTGGTCAGCCCCAGTTACGCCACGCCTGGGTTGGATAGCAGGACTTGCTACGTGATGGAGAAAGCAGGAGTGCTCCCCCGTGACCTGGGCAAGTATAGCTCTGAGGGTTTTGCGCGCAACGCAGCAGTGCTACGCCGCCAGTTAGGGCCGGGTTTCAGTTTTGAAACACTTGAGGGCGAGGTGTTGTCCAGCACTGTATTGGACCACCTGAAGTGGTTGTTGTCCCGCGACACAGAGGTGGCTGTGTTGTTGTTCTGCGGCCATGGCATGTGGCAGGGGTCGCCGCAGCACGGAAGCCTCGTGTGTTCATTCAAGCAGCTGGTCACAGCTGAGGTAATTGAGTGCGTGGTGGCGAAGTTCAAGGGCACATTTGTGAGGTTGCTGAACATGTGTGAGGACGAGGGGGCGCCTACAGCATGTGGGAAGCTGCGAGGAGCTCAGATGCAAGGGGGGGCAGACGCGCCAAGCACCTACTAAGGCATGACAGTGGCAGCCACGCAGCAGTTTGGCAAGACCACTGGTAACAGCCGGGGCAGCAAGTTTGGTGTCGCACTGGGGCGCATGTTTGATCAGGAGGTGCTGGTGACATACGATGGGTTCGAGACGGCGTTGGACAAGTATTGGAGTGGGGCGCGAGTACGGATGACGCACGCTTTCCGGGGTGTGTTCGGGACGCCCGCTCTCCCGGTGGGTTCTTGTTGCATCACTAATGATGATGCGGGTTCTGAGTCTGAGTCTGAGTCTGAGGTGGAGTTCTGTGTCTGCATGTATACAAGAAATCATTGTCCCTACAGTCAACGGAATACTAAAATGAAACCGCTTCGTGTACGGCACACCTTACGGTGTAACCTAATGGTGTAGAAATTCACGGGGCAGTGGAACACCAATACGATTTTGAATCAACAAATTGCAAGATGTTAACGAGAATATCGTGGTTCTTTTTTATATCACGGCTCTCCATCCTGCAGACTCCGTATCGTTCTTTTGTCGGTACTTTCGAGAGTGTCCATTGAAGGACCAGCCGCACTTAAGCGATCGCCTCTTCCCCGGTACCGTGGCCCAAAAGAACACGGGGTCTTTGTTGATGTGCAATGCGTCATGAAAGGAGGTTTCTTTTCTGGACGGGCCATTTTGTAGGACCATCCACTCATACACTATAACGTCTGTCGACGCCTTATACCGTTTATTGGGATGTTTCATTTTACTGTTCCACCGACTGTAGCTGTATGGGCCGCTAATGCGAAATTGCGCCATGAGATATTCCTGCTCTGCCCCATTGACCAATGCGTTTGTACTTAAAACGGAATCCAGGAGTGAGACGTGGGCCGGGTCGTAGTAGCCAATGTGCCACATGAATAGCCGTGTCTTCCCGACAAACTGCAGCGCCTCGCGTATGAAGCGTAGCGTTCCAATGGTTGTGAAGCCACGAATTATGATCCCAATCACTCTGGTGTCCAACTAAAAATCCTAACTACGTTTTTGATCTCAGAGATGTCTGTGAGAGGCGTTGGCCAGGTAGAGAATCCATGATTCGCAGGATGTGCCAGCCACATTGTAACCCGCGATTCACATCCAGCCATCCATGTACACACCACGCAAACGGCGGAGCCCCTTTCACCTCCCCCCCCAGCGGAGCGACCGGGGGCGACCGAAGGGGAGCCCCCACGGGAAGTCCGCGAGGAACCGAGCGGGTGGGTGACCGGAGGGGAGCCCACAATTCACATCAAGCATGAGACACACTACTGGGTGCACAAGCAAACACACGCACGTGAAGAAGAGTGATAGGCGAACGGAGGAAACATGTCGCATACTCGGTCAGCTTCCATGTATTGTTTTTCTGATTACCGATTACAGATTCCTTTGTATTCGAGTAAAAAATATGTGCATTGAAAGTACCAACCCCTATATAAAATGATCCGATTGTCTGAAATCTATGCGAAATCACAGTCGACATCAAACATCTTATATAGCGATAATGCACCCATTAAAGGAGTGCGAACGCGACCAGGTGTTAAAGAAGCACCATCGATGTCATTTGAACAAGATACAGACACAGGATTGTTCAATGCATCAAGTAATGTCATAGGATTTGCTGCAGGAGCATGTACTACGCTCATTGCATCATTTTCCAATTTACAAGCCAATACGCAAATCACAACATCTTAAAATATCGTGCCTCTCAACGACAATGTCTCAGAATTAGGAACAGTAACAAAGAAGTTCGCAAAACTGTATGCAACAGATATCTATGGAACATCTGCTACATTTAACACACTCGGAGGAACGGCCATCTCAAGTATCGTCACTTCCACAAGTAGCAATGTCGCAGCCAGTTCTGCAGCGGTCAAATCAGCATACGATAGTGCCGTCTCAGCTTCCAATCAGACGTACGGCATCGGCTCGCTCGATAGTAATGGTGATATCCTTCTCAGGGGCAACTTGCGCATCTCCGAAACTGCCAAAATATACAAAGGTAAAGAGGTATTCAGTAGCGGTGGCGGTGGTGGTGGTGGTATCATCACTTCCGACTCTAATATTGTCCCTAGTGTGAATGGGACACAGGATCTGGGTGCACCTGATAAACGATGGCGTACTCTGTATTTGTCTAACCTCATTTCTTTCGGTAACGGAATGAACATCGACGGATACTCTTGGAATTATTTGGCCAATTACGTCGTTCCCCAGCGTGTCGTGGAAAATACTGTTTCCACTTATCTCTTCACTGGTGCTGCACAAGATCATTCGGCATACGTGCGCAATGGCGAATTGTACATGTACGGTCGCAATGATTATGGACAATTGGGATTGGGACACACATCCAATATCGCCGTACCCACCAAAGTACCCGGTATCACTAATGCAGCATTGGTAGCGTGTGGTGAACGCTTCACTCTCTGTGTTCGCACAGACGGTACCGCTATCTCTACCGGTCTGAACAACAATGGACAATTGGGTATAGGTTCGACTGTGACGACCTCAAACTTTAGTATTGTAGCAGGCGTTTCCAATGCGATTGCTGTTGCTGCAGGATACACGCATGCAATGTACATGACATCGAACGGTATCGTTGTGAGTGCAGGAAGCGATGCTAATGGACAACTTGGAAGAGGCGCATCCTCTGCCAATGCCGTGATCAATGCAAATATCGTTCCCATGGTCCTTCAGTCTTTCATGCCGGATGGAAGAAATGTGTCTGCACGTGCCATTTCTGCTGGCGGGTACCATTCAGCTGTCCTCCTAAATAACGGTAGCGCTTATCTTTGTGGTAAGAATGATCAGGGACAATGTGGTGCATCTCCTACCCTCGTTCCACAAGCCAATTCATTGGGTATCATCTCCACACTTTCGAATGTGGTAGATGTTGCTTGTAGACACGAACAAACGCTCTTCACGCGCTACGATGGGCAAGTGCTGGGATTCGGACGTAATGATCGTGGTCAATTGGGACAGGGCAATAAGACGTCACCTGTGACGTCTGTGGTGCAGGTACTTGCGGGTGGAGGCGCAGGCTCTAGCAACGGTTTGTCCGTCGAGATTGCGGCTGGTTTCAACCATTCGGCCTATATAAAAAATGACAATACCATCTTCGTATTCGGTGCCAATGATAAGGGTCAATTGGGATTGGGACAGACCACCACCGAATCGTTGACGCCGACACAACTTGTGGGATATGCGGGCTACGATATCGCATGTGGCAGGAACCATACGGTGATCTCGACCACACCGGATCCTTTGACATTCAATTATACTGGAAACAATGCATTGATCGCGTTTGGTGATAATGCATACGGACAGGTGGGTGATAACAATCCCAATGTGACGACGCGATGGTTCCCGAACGACGGAACGTTCAAGAAAAAGTTGTATGTAGGTTCCAGTGCAAATAACTCAGCATACATTGATGCGGACGGAGTATTGTTCATTACAGGTTTCAATAATAATGGTCAGCTCGGAGATGAAACTATAATTAACAAAAGCACGTTCAGACCCGTTTCACGCCTGATGAAGGAAGGAAGACGGATCGTAGCTGTTGCGTGCGGCGGCAATCACACGCTTGCCCTTGACTCTACGGGACGCGTGCACGCATGGGGAAACAACGGTAACGGTCAGCTCGGAAATAATACTACCACTCAATCAAATGTTCCGATCGATGTATCGAGTTTCGGATCTCTTGTCGGTAAAACGATCGTGGCCATTGCATGTGGTGACTATCACACGCTTGCCCTTGACTCTACGGGACGCGTGCACGCATGGGGAAACAACGGTAACGGTCAGCTCGGAAATAATACTACCACTCAATCAAATGTTCCGATCAATGTCTCGAGCTTCGGATCTCTGTTCAGTAAAACGATCGTGGCTATTGCATGTGGTGCCGTACACACGCTTGCCCTTGACTCGACATGACGCGTGCACGCATGGGGAAGAAACGTCGAAGGCCAGCTCGGAAATAATACTACCACTCAATCAAATGTTCCGATCGATGTCTCGAGCTTCGGATCTCTTGTCGGTAAAACGATCGTGGCCATTGCATGTGGTGACTATCACACACTTGCCCTTGACTCGACGGGACGCGTGCACGCATGGGGATACAACCACTTCGGTCAGCTCGGAAGAAACAATAACACTCAATCAAATGTTCCGATCGATGTATCGAGTTTCGGATCTCTTGTCGGTAAAACGATCGTGGCCATTGCATGTGGTGCCTATCACACGCTTGCCCTTGACTCGACGGGACGCGTGCACGCATGGGGAAGAAACGTCGAAGGCCAGCTCGGAAGAAACAATACTACTGATTCATTAGTGCCGATCGATGTCTCGAGCTTCGGATCTCTTGTCGGTAAAACGATCGTGGCTATTTCGGGCGGCGAAGTTCACATGCTTGCCCTTGACTCTACGGGACGCGTGCAAGCATGGGGAAACAACGTTAGAGGCCAGCTCGGAAATAATACTACTAACACTATGTCATTAATTCCCCTCTTAATCGACAAGACCGCGCGTGACTACCATCCTCGTGTCTTATCGACCGGTCTTGGTTCTCACAAATTGCTAACCAATATCGGCGTTACCTCCAGTTCCTCCCTCATGGCGGTAGGCACGAATGCTTCCCATCAGATCGGCGATAATACGGCGATCGATAGGTACATTCCCGTCGATGTTGGTGTTGGAAGTTTTGGAAGTGTCATCATCAGTTCAGCAGAGAGTGTTACGCACAGCGCGATCGCTTTACAAAGCGGTGAAGTCTGGTGCTGGGGTAATAATACATATGGTCAATGCGGAACGAATACAGCTGGTGCTGTAATGAGCGTTCCCACTAAAGTCGTTAGTATCACGAATGCAGTCGAAGTCGCATGTGGAAACGGGTTCACATTCGTACGCAATGCTGACAATACGGTCATGGCATTCGGTAACAATGCGAGTGGACAATTAGGTGTTGGAATGAGTATTGTTGCAACATCCACATTCACACCTACCCTTATAAGTGGATTGGTAAGTATCAAACAGATTGCGGCAGGTACATCTCATGCTGCTTCCATCGATGGCTCAGGTACTTTGCGTGTCTGGGGTTCGGGTATACTAGGCAAATTGGGATTGGGTGATACTTCTAATAAAGATGTACCCACAATCGTGGATGTGTCCTTATTGGACTTTGCCAAAGCGACACATATCGCTCTTGGAGGTGATCATACAGTCGTTGTATGTAGCGAATCTAAAAAAGTTTACACAGCAGGTCTGAACGATGTCGGACAATTGGGTCGATCTACTGGATTCGGGAGTGGTGTGGGTATCAATGCATTTGGTGCAGTGACAGATATGCCTACACCTGCAACGCCTTTGCGTGCAGCTTGTGGTTTGAAACATACTGCATTGCATGTGTCGAGCGATCGTATCGTTACTTTTGGCGATCGTGGTAATGGACAAACGATCGTTTCGGGTGGCGCTGCATGGATGCCGCAATTAGTGGAAGTTATCGGGGATGGCGAGGCGGCATACGATGTGCGTGCACTCGTGGCGGGGGGAACGTCTACACACGTGGAAATGCCGCCTATGTTGGAAAATGTGAATGGGTACGGGAGTGTGCCGCAACGCATCTTGTCTTTGGCAATACAGAAAACATGGGGAAGGAGGAGTGCCTTGCCAACGATTTCGATAATAGGTGATTTCTCCATTATGATATCACCGACAGGTAGCATTATCACCTGTGGAGAAAACGGCTTCGGCCAACTAGGAAAAAACACGACATCAACAGGTGCGACGACAACATTACAAACCATATCGAGTAATGGATCTCTGAATGGTAAAACGATCGTGGCCATTGCGTGCAGCGGCAATCACACGCTTGCCCTTGACTCGACGGGACGCGTGCACGCATGGGGAAGAAACAGTAACGGTCAGCTCGGAAATAATACTACCACTCAATCAAATGTTCCGATTGATGTCTCGAGCTTCGGATCTCTTGTCGGTAAAACGATCGTGGCTATTGCGGGCGGCTACTATCACACACTTGCCCTTGACTCGACGGGACGCGTGCACGCATGGGGATACAACGGTATCGGCCAGCTCGGAAGAAAAAATACTACTGATTCATTAGTGCCGATCGATGTATCGAGCTTCGGATCTCTTGTCGGTAAAACGATCGTGGCTATTGCGGGCGGTCAATATCACACGCTTGCCCTTGACTCTACGGGACGCGTGCACGCATGGGGAAACAACGGTATCGGTCAGCTCGGAAATAATACTACCACTCAATCATATGTTCCGATCGATGTCTCGAGCTTCGGATCTCTTGTCGGTAAAACGATCGTGGCTATTGCGGGCGGCTACCATCACACGCTTGCCCTTGACTCGACAGGACGCGTGCACGCATGGGGAAGTAACGGTTACGGCGAGCTCGGAAATAATACTACCACTCAATCAAATGTTCCGATCGATGTCTCGAGCTTCGGATCTCTTGTCGGTAAAACGATTGTGGCCATTGCATTTGGTGCCTTACACATGCTTGCCCTTGACTCGACGGGACGCGTGCACGCATGGGGAAGAAACGTCGAAGGCGAGCTCGGAAAAAACAATACTACTGATTCATTAGTGCCAATCGATGTCTCGAGCTTCGGATCTCTTGTCGGTAAAACGATCGTGGCTATTTCGGGCGGGGAAGGTCACACGCTTGCCCTTGACTCCACGGGACGCGTGCACGCATGGGGAAGAAACGGTAACGGTCAGCTCGGAAATGGTAGTACTACTAATTCATCAGTCCCTGTTTTAGCGTTCACAACCGTTACAGAGACGGTCTCAAACTTGTTCGTGAACTTCACAGGCCAACATCGTTGCTTCGTGGACGCGCTCGCTCCAGCACGTCTACGCGATCACGAAGGACTTGTTGTCGTCACCGACAAAAACGCATACGCATCCGGTCTTTTAAGAGGACGACAACGCGCCATGACAGTCAACCAAGCCCTACCTCTCGTATCTCTTTCCAAGGTCCCAAAAGATCCCCGTGCATTCGGTGTGATCTCGCTCACCCAGGACCATCCCGCAGGTTTATCTGCAGCCATCTCAGGAACAGAGCTCCTAAAGATCGCAGAACAAGGTGATGTACGTGTCCAAATCAATTCGATCGGCGAAGGATGCATCTGGGTATGTGACGAGACCGGATCAACTATCCATGCAGGTGATTACGTCACCACCAGTAGTTTGTCCGGTTACGCGTCTCTCCAAGTATTAGATGATGGAGATGTACCGGATGGTACATTACGAAACTATACGGTCGCAAAACTCACGATGGATTGTGATTTCTCACAGCCTCTGGTAGATGTTGAAGAAGTACAAAAAGATGAATATGGGAATGTCGTTTTCGATGCAGACGGATCTATCGTGTACACGATCGTGACCACGACACAGGGTCCTTCTGTTGTGGACCCAGTTACCGGAGAGACACGTACTGGGGAACCACTCGAAACACCTATTCCAGTGACCGAACCTGCCTACGAAATGCGCTGGATGACAACCGAAATCGATGCATCCTCAGGTGTATCGATCACGACTCTTATTTCAAAAGAAGATTACGAGAAACGTAAGTCAGGTGGACAATTAGTCGGTTTGTCACGTGCAGCTTTTGTTGGATGCACTTATCATTGCGGATAAGTGTACGACAACGTTGTTAGAAAATTGGCATTTATAAAACTTTTGACAATAATTCAATTATGGACGCTACAGTCGGCGGAACAGTAAAATGAAACATCCCAATAAACGGTATAAGGCGTCGACAGACGTTATAGTGTATGAGTGGATGGTCCTACAAAATGGCCCGTCCAGAAAAGAAACCTCCTTTCATGACGCATTGCACATCAACAAAGACCCCGTGTTCTATTGGGCCACGGTACCGGGGAAGAGGCGATCGCTTA
This sequence comes from Chlamydomonas sp. ICE-L, assembly GCA_013435795.1. NCBI lineage: Eukaryota > Viridiplantae > Chlorophyta > Chlorophyceae > Chlamydomonadales > Chlamydomonadaceae > Chlamydomonas > Chlamydomonas sp. ICE-L. The sequence continues at coordinate 6,546,795 of JACBWV010000045.1, forward strand.
AGTGCGGCTGGTCCTTCAATGGACACTCTCGAAAGTACCGACAAAAGAACGATACGGAGTCTGCAGGATGGAGAGCCGTGATCTGAAAAAGAACCACAATATTCTCGTTAACATCTTGCAATTTGTTGATTCAAAATCGTATTGGTGTTCCACTGCCCCGTGGATTTCTACACCATTAGGTTACACCGCAAGGTGTGCCGTACACGAAGCGGTTTCATTTTAGTATTCCGTTGACTGTATGCAGCTTCGTTCTCCGATATATTCGATATATCCTATATATTCAAATAATACCCGTGAAAAAAGTGTGTTTGTATGATAATAATAACGAACAACTGCTGATTTGTTTGTCATGCTTGATGAAGACATCCTCCTAGTTCGCAGTAACACCGAGCTGCGCGGACATGTCACGGTACCCGCCTCGATTACATCCATCGGTCGATTCTCTTCTTATGGTCCTTCAGTCTTTCACGCCGGAGCAGCGTTCTCCAATGCACCAACTACATTTGGTGCCAACATCGCATGCAGTTCGATCATCGATGCAAGAGGAGGAAAAGCTGTATCAGGATTCCTATCGAATGCTGCTCTGACACTTACTGATTCTGGAGGAGGAATGGCATTGTTATCAGCTCCACTCCATTCCACACAAGATGTGCATCTGCAAAAAGAGCTAAAAGTCCATGGCAATGCGACCTTCGATACACACGTCTCCGTTAACGGCACGCTATACGCGAACAACTTACATTCGTTTCACCAGGTGGAATGATTCAGGTCGGAGAAGGAGGAGGAGGAGGATACATGGTGATATCCGCATCGAATATCAACGGTATTAGTGGGTTACAAATTACTTCCAATTTGGAAGTGGATGGTCTTACAACATTACTAGGTAGAGTCGAATGTAGCTCGATCATCGATGCAAATGGTGGAATCGCTTTATCAGGGTTCCTCTCGAATACTATTCTGACACTTTCTGATTCTGGAGGAGGAATAGCATTGTTATCTGCTCCACTCCACTCTACACAAGATGTGTATTTGGAAAAAGATCTAAATGTCCAAGGCAATGTGACATTCAACACATTCCAAAGTAGTAACATCTTGATTTCCAATGATGGTGTCCTTCAATTCAGAGGAGGTATGACAATATCATCCTCGAATATCAATGGTATTAATGATTTTAACATTAATTCCAATTTGGATGTGGGTGGTCTTACGACACTGAATGGGAAGTGTATGTGTCTTGATACATTGACTGTGGGTGTTGGTGTTGGAGATACTGTTTACCCACTACATATAAAGACAAGTGTGGATAACGTATCCCTGTTCAGTGTGGGCGATGTGGTCATGTACTCCGACATTCGCACCAAGTCGGATGTGCTCCCGATTCCGGATGCATTGGAACGTGTGGGACGCCTTCGAGGGTATACGTTCATAAAGAATAGTGACGAGACACGTCGTAGTTGTGGTCTCATTGCACAGGAACTATTGGATGTCTTGCCTGAAGCTGTGCATGCACATCCGGAATCTGGAATGCTGACTGTCGCTTACGGGAATGTAGTGTCTTTACTTGTGAATGCGATAAATGAACTTAAGGCACAAGTCGATACTTTATCGTGCACTTAATGCTTGGAGTGGGCGCATGAATCCCCCTAATTTTCGCATTGCAAGTTCAATGATCAGACACATATTCGTTTTCTTCTTTGTCAAAGCACGTTCTTCGGATATAAGAAAAAAACGCATATTTTTTGTAAAATGTCTGTAGAAGCTACACATCCACATAAAGAAATCATAGACAGGTTTTCCATATTGGCAAGAGAGATGCGACAAGATAGATGTGGCAAGAGAGATGCGGATATATTTGAGGCTTTTAGAATGGTGGCCTTGCAAAATGACATCGATGTTCTGAATGCGATATGGACTCATTTCCCTACTTCTGTGTGGTCTTGTGCTTCTGGACATGTGGTTCAAGATCTGTATGAAGAAGAGATGATAGGTACATTAAATGAATTTGCCTTGAAAAGACGGTTTATCATGGGGGGGAAGTGGCAGTACCAAACATTCTCACAAACAGATCCACGACTAAACGTGACCTTCGACGATTAATGCGTCGATTTTTAATGATGAATGGTTGTCGGAACCAAGCTCAAGAAAACTCAAGGCACGTGTTTCTTGATGACAAGTACCGCACTGTGCGGTCGCTGGAGCGCACAATGATCGTGCTACCACAGAGAAGCCCCGCATCCACGGTGAACGCATCTATACCCCCGCTCTTTACTAGCATCAGAACATCCTCCATCGCGAAGAAGGGTGCAGGCGCGGACAGACCGTAGTACACGCCGGTGCTGGACTCAAACACCACCGAGCACGGAGCGGAACGGAAGACGGACGAGACGCGGGCAGAGCAAGAGGGACACGAACACGGAGTCCAACACAGGCGCCTTCACTATCACACGCAAATCGGAAGAATCCAATGAAGGATCAGGAACAGGAGCAAGAGGAGGAGGTTTAGGCGGCGGAGACATATCAACGGGAGAAGGAGGAGGAGGTTTAGGCGGCGGAGACATATCAACGGGAGAAGGAGGAGGAGGTTTAGGTGGCGGAGACATATCAACCGGAGCAGGAGGAGGAGGTTTAGGCGGCGGAGACATATCAACGGGAGAAGGAGGAGGAGGTTAAGGTGGTGGAGACATATCAACCGGAGCAGGAGGAGAAGGTTTAGGCGGCGGAGACATATCAACGGGAGAAGGAGGAGGAGGTTTAGGTGGCGGAGACATATCAACCGGAGAAGGAGGAGGAGGTTTAGGCGGCGGAGACATATCAACCGGAGCAGGAGGAGGAGGTTTAGGCGGCGGATACAATGTCGTATCAGAAACTGGCGACGAAAAGGAACTCGCATGTTGGGCAGCACGCGTGTGTGAAAGGGTCGTATATGGAGTACGTGCATACAGAGTTGTTGCCGCATAACTTAAATGGAGTATTGCAAGGGGGGGTCAAGTGTATGCAGAAAACGCTACCCAATATACCGTCGTAGTTAGACTGGATGTTTGTCACAACGATCTCAGCAAAACCAGTGTAGTTGCGAAAGTAAATTCCGCCACCCTTGCGGACACCGTTGATAGACACAAGATCCACGCTCCCAGAACAAACGTCAACCGTCTTTATGGCAACCTTCTGGAATGTCCGATGAAGGGCAGTGCAACAGTCGACACCTGTATCAGGAGAGATGCAGGAATGCGGGAGTACAGTGAAACACATTAAATTATCGGAAAAAGAGGGCGCAAGAACGTATGGACTACTGCTCTGTGAGCTGCAACTCGGCGGTCTGCAACTGCCTGCAGGGAACCTCATGTACGCGCACGCAGGAGATAAAGCAGATAATAGGGACGCCAAAGCGAAGCAAACTATTGCCAGTGATCTTGACATCAATCAATAAGAAGAAGGCTTACTTACATACATACATACATTTTAAAGTGGGACACAATGGGCGTTCCTGCCTCCCGGCGGATGTAAGGCTGGAACGCCCATTCTGTGTTAAAAACTTATTTGGTGTGAATCGAAAACGACGTGAATTTGTAAACAACCTATTTCTCCTTACAGTCAAGAATTCAATGCTATTGAGCTGTGCTTCGCTAAGGTGAAGAAGGACTTTCGTCGTTTGAACTACAGAAATTTAAAAAAATCCGCCGGGAGTAAGGAACGCCCATTCCATCTACAGTTGTTCTCAAATAAAGTGGGACACACCTTATAATCATCCAGACTGCAGATCGTTGCTTTTGGGCAACGTAGGGGGGTGCAGCAAGTTGAAGAGGTTCTCGAAAATATTCCGAGTCGCCTCTTTGGTAAACCGTTCAACCGTCTGTGTCCCCAAATCAGTATCAGGTGTTGGTGGGGTTTTCGAGGAGCTTCTCGGCGCGTCTCGGCGAAACGCGAGAGGTCGCTCTCTCCCAAAGACTTGGTGGAGTGTAAGCATCAGGATGTTCCTGGAAGCGTTCACATCGCGGTCCCAAGTCTTCCCGCAGTGGAGCCTACCGCCGCTATGTTGGCGTGGCGCTCCGCTTTGACTGCTTTTGAAGTGGAGAATCTTGTGAATCCGCTTGCGTCCTTCCGTACATTCCCAACCAGTACCGTCTTGCCTCTTACGATGAGTGAGTGCAACCATGTTGCAAAGGCGGGTCTCACAGCAGCTGCATCGTTGAGATGTTCTGAACTCATCGACGTCCTCCATGATGACGTTTTCGCGGCTAAGAAGCTCGAACCGAATAGCTTGGAGAGGGCCACAAGTCCGCCTAGAGATTGGAGTCGCCCCCAGACCTTTCCAATCACCAAAACCGACGAGTACCTTCGTGCTCTTCTCCCTCGGAGCTACGAAGTGAGCAATCTCAACAATGAGTTTCTGTTTCTTGCAATACCTGCGAAAGCGGAGGTTTCGGTACCCCCTCAAAGCACGATGGGCAAGAAGGATTGGGGCGGCACCCATGTAGAATCTGGCGTACGCACCAATCTGTTCAGATCTCGGAGAGTCTCTATCCGGAATGACATCACCGAAGATATCAGCCGTTTCGAGGTTCCAAACGTCAGTTTGACGCTGAGATTTGAAGATCAGACCCTTGCGATAATATTGCGCCGAGCTATACGAATTGGTACTTCCGTTGAGTCCTGTTACCGTCACAATATCAGTAACACCAGGGTCTACTGCAGCCACGACCACATCTGCAATATTATTGGATATCGTGGAACGTAAAAGCATGGACAATTCTTTCCTTTTTCGTTTTAAACGCTTACTTTTACCAGCCTGATCAGCATTGACCCATCTGTGTAGTGAGCTCTTGGACACTTTGTATATATTACAAACCTTCCTCAGACTCCTCAAAAAATATTTGTAGTGAACCACGGACCTGTATCTGGTTTCAGGGGATATCATTCAAATTATACAGAGTGTCCCAAAATTATTTGAGAACAACTCTATGGTTTCAGGGGATATCATTCAACTTATACAGAGTGTCCCAAAATTTGAGAACAACTGTATACAGAGTGTCCCTCTGTACCTGTCACAGAACATTCTTTCTAGAAAATCCACATTATTTTATGTGCCTAGATGAGCATCATGAAAAAAACTAACAATCTAGCAAACATGGCAATCTCCTTGTCTAGCTTTAGGGTTTAGGGTTTAGGTTTCACGATTCCTCGCGAGATAGGCATTTATAGTCTGTAGCTATCTATCATCATCATCAGTTGATTTAAAGAGAGCCACCATGCATGGATATATTGTCCTAAGAGTGTGTATATGGTTAGATGTGATTGAAAACAAGCTGAAGCCAAGAGGAAGGGAGTAGAAATGGAATTGAGAGTGTCGCGGTAGGTTATTGCTGACCTAAACCCCTGGTGTTACACCCTGAGCAGGTACCTGAGGAAGCATTTCTCAAGAGAGAGAGTCACCCTGCCTCAAAATGTTTCCTCCCAAAACTTTGTAAGCGCTCAGATGATATGCATACTGAGTTGTGGCCAAGGGGACAAGAGTAGAGCACGAGTATGGAAGTCCCACAGAACGAAAAGCTGACCAGAAGGAAGCATAACCCACATAGCAGAATGTTTGGGTGAGCATGCCACTTACTATAGACTAACGCAGCCTAAGAATAGGCCTACAACACCTTAGGGTAGCCTGGAAAAGCATAAACATAGCCTGGAACAGCCTGGAACAACATGGAAAAAATTAGACCGAAAGGGAGTGAAATAGACGGACTTATGCTATAATAAATGTCCAGTCCATCATTCTTTGATGGACTGGACATTTTGTAGAACCATCAACTCATACTGTTACGCTGAATCTAGTGCTCCATCTAGCAGAAATCGTTGAAATCATCTTGTAAGGATATTGTGTCAATTTCTCCACAATTCCTCTTGCAATTCTTGAACATGGAAAAAATTAGGCCGAAAGGGAGTGAAATAGACGGAATTATGCTATAATAAATGTCCAGTCCATCATTCTTTGATGGACTGGACATATGTAGAACCATCAACTCATACTGTTACGCTGAATCTAGTGCTCCATCAAGCAGAAATCGTTGAAATCATCTTGTAAGGATATTGTGTCAATTTCTCCACAATTCCTCTTGCAATTCTTGAACATGGTAAACACAGTCCCGAAAACATTGTAGTGGGTTTCTGCTGAGACAACATGGTCTTGGTCATCACAGAATGGCGTCGTAGCACCTTGGTCGATACTCGAAAAGACGTCGTCACGGTCGAGCACATTGTCTGTTGCTGCAGGGGGGGGGGAGGTTACTGCTGCAGAGACAACATGGTCTTCGTCATCACAGAATGGCGTCGTAGCACCTTGGCCGATACCCGAGAAGAAGCCAAGGTCGAGCACATTGTCTGTTGCTGCAGGGGGGGGGGAGGTTACTGCTGCAGAGACAACATGGTCTTCGTCATCACAGAATGGCGTCGTAGCACCTTGGCCGATACTCGAGAAGAAGCCAAGGTCGAGCACATTGTCTGTTGTTGCAGGGGGGGGGGAGGTTACTGCTGCAGAGACAACATGGTCTTCGTCATCACAGAATGGCGTCGTAGCACCTTGGCCGATACTCGAGAAGAAGCCAAGGTCGAGCACATTGTCTGTTGTTGCAGGGGGGGGGGCGGTTACGGCTGCAGAGACAACATGGTCTTCGTCATCACAGAATGGCGTCGTAGCACCTTGGCCGATACTCGAGAAGACGCCAAGGTCGAGCACATTGTCTGTTGCTGCAAGGGTGGGGGCGGTTACGGCTGCAGAGACAACATGGTCTTCGTCATCACAGAATGGCGTCGTAGCACCTTGGCCGATACTCGGAAAGACGCCAAGGTCAAGCACATTGTCTGTTGTTGCAGGGGGGAGGGCGGTTACTGCAGCATCACTACGAATAGTTCCCAACAACTTTGTAGCCTCGTCCGCGTAGATTGCGCTCCGGATTCTACGAAGATTGACCAAGAACACAGTCACTGCATTCTTAGGAGAATTCTCAATCAATCCCATTTTGCGCATCTCACTAGCGACATGTTGTTGTTGTCCATTGGGTCTGCCACCATAGCTTTCCAGCTCTCTGTACAGAACCGCCCTCTTGTACGTTAACGTATCGTGTTTGTACTTGACTGGCACCACGTTGTCTATCTCGTCGATTTGGTTCGTTGTCACCTGAATGAGCGCCAGTATTGTACTGCGCACCATGGATTCCCTGCTGACTTGTCCACAATTAGGCCCAACGTTCTTGAATCTCGTGAGAACAAACGATTCTCGGACGACCTCCAATACCAGCATATCGTCGGTCAAATCACATGGGCGAGCAAGATACACAAGTGTAGGGGCCGGTACATCATGTGCAGTAGCAGTATTGCACGCCGCCTTGCAAGTGCAAAAGTCGTCCTTCACATATGGCCATACAATGACCAGCATGCAATCGCCACAACGCTGGTCTCCTACCACGAAGCAGCAGACTTCCTTCTACACAGCATTGATAGTCTTCCCATCAAGCTCGGCCAACGCCTCCAATATCAGAGGGTTGCGGGACGCGTAGTGTCCAGGAGTAATATACGAAGAAGACTCAGCAGCCGCGTTCATATCTTCAGGTTTGAGCCATGTTGTTAACAAAGGTATGTTCGTATCACGACGCCGGGACTTGGACCTGTTCTGGGACAGGGAATCCATTGACGATGGAAGATGATGTATCTTAGACACAGCGGTGGTCGTAACACGAACTCGGTAAGTTTATACTAACAATACAACGAATATCGGCGAAATGATGTGAATGTGACTGGTAATACAACCAATGCGGTTTTGTGTATGGGACTGGCAATACAACCAAGTCGATTTTGTGTATGGTGGGGATGCGGCAATACAACCAATGCAATTTTGTGTATGGGACCGGCAATACAACCAAGTCGATTTTGTGTATGGTGGGGATGCGGCAATACAACCAATGCGATTTTGTGTATGGTGGGGATGCGGATGCGGTTGCGGTTGCGGTTGCTGTTATTGATTTCCACCAACACCTTTGTAAGCAACAGCGCCCACAACCATCCAGCCTTTCGGAAAGCCCATGATGGCGGTCTCCACCCACCGGATGTTGATTCGCAGTCGCTCCCGCGCATTGAGGTGATTTCCATGGACGTACCCGTTAGAAGCCGCAGTTTCGCTCGCGTGGAATGCGCGCGTGGCGAAACCACTTTTTACACGCCTACCATGCGCAGTCCACTCACGTGGCGTGAAGTGACTGGAGGAGCGCATAGGCGTTGGCCAGATGCTTACTCGCCACAAGCGGTCTTCACCAGGGTAGTACAGGCGCGTGTAGAACTCAGCCTTTGCGCGATTCAGTGACTCCAAACAAGGACGCACAACAAGAGGATATTGACTCAGACCCACATCGAGTAACCTGCCCATATTAGTAATATTACTAGTACTACTACCAAACACAGACCGCATCTCGGTCAGCAAAACAGCGAATGCAAAACGAGCCGCCTGAGGCACGATCGCATTTCCCAAGGCCAGCCACTGAAGCGTCAGAGACCGGACATCAGCACGAGACTCGGTGCCAGGCGAACGCGTCACGAGGCGAGGCATCTCCGCATCCAATTTTGCAAATGGATAGGACAATGACTGAGAAATCGAAGAGGACAGACGGGTCCTGCTCAAGTAAGGGAACAACATACCAGCGTCTTTGTCACGAGCAGCGAGTACCCAAATACGAGACCGGACGTGACGGGCACCCATGTCAGCTGCAGATAGAATACCATAGCGCACACTAAAACCGCGAGTCTCGAAAGCTTCGCAAATCGCATCCAACCCACGGTATCTCAGCGCCGGAGAGTTCTCAAGAAAGACGGCCCGAACCGAAGGAAGACCGTCCAAAACACGGAATACCTCCCACACAAGTGAAGAACGCGTACCGGACAAACCACCGCCCTTCCCAGCCATAGAAACGTCCTGGCAAGGAAATGATGCTGTGATGAGATCGGGGCCGAGAGCAGCTCCGACACGAGAAGAAGACGCAATCACATCCAACGGGTCCAGTGTGGTGACATCCGATATGATGGGAATCCCCGGAAACTGAGAGGACAACACACCGCACGCGAAAGAATCGATCTCGCAAAAACAACAAGGACGCGCCAACCCCTTCAAAGCAACAGCATGCCCACCGATACCACTGAACAGATCCGCGTAAACAAGCATGTGTATCAATAATAAATTCAACGGCGGTTTTTTTCACACAAAATGGGTTTCACGTCACTTTATCAGATTAAACCGGCAAAAACGGTTCAGGGAAGTCTTGTAAAGGTAATGAACAAGGCGATCGTAGACCTCGTCAGGATTGCTCATGTGCCTGCTACCAGAACCACGCTCGAGGTGAGTACGCAGACAATTCCAAATACATTCCACGAAGTACTCGTGACGCGAATACCAATCGTCAAGCGACATCACGGAAGGAGACCTGGCCATCTTCGGAACCAAAGGAGGAGGATCACGACGCACATTGCCTTGAACATGCACCATATTATTCTTACTTACACACATATTGTCATGGACCCAAAAACCTTTATGCACGAGTTCGATTATTACAGTTGTGAATGGGCGTTCCAGCATCCCGGATGATTTTTACTGGTTGCGAAACATGGTCTGGAGCGGAATTGTGATTCCTCTGTGCTGATATCTCAGGCTAGCGAGTCGTTCTTGAGGCTCTAAATTCTGAGTAGGCATTTCAAAAAATCCGACCATTTGTTCACAAATTATTTAGTAATACAGTAAAGACGATGAAGGACCTTGCGATTGCGCTTGCTTTTTACACGATCGCGGAGGCCGTTTGGCTCTTCGGGATGAAGGGATTTTACGTGGCCCAATTCGCGCGGTTCTCTGTGAATCTTGCGGTGCAATCTTGGCTTGCGGTTTGCATGGTGTACGCGTTGCTCCTCGCAGCAGCATACTTATTGTTGCGCCCGAATCCATCGGTCAGGATGGGCGCATTGTTCGGGGGGACCGTGTACGGCGTGTACAACCTCACGAACAAGGCGACGATACCCGGGTACGAGTGGGGGATGGTGGCCGTGGACACCACATGGGGAGCCTTAGTTTTTGCTACACTATCTTACATTTTCAAACGGTTCCGCTGAAATCAGGCGAGGTTTGTGGCCACCCTACATCGAACTTTGTAGCTACACATAATGTAACCCTGGTGATGCGAGACGGTTTGCTGCAGCTGGATCGAAGAGTTACACGATAAAAAAAAGTATGAGAACAAATGTAAGCCCCAAAACATGTCAGAACACGTCATCTCGAAAACAAGAGAATTGCTGCACGCGTGGGAAAGGTTCTGCGAACAACAATCTAAAATGCACGATACTGCTCGAGCACACTACAAGTTTTACAACCATATGATCGCAATACCTGCAATCCTCCTTACAACAATAAGCGGAGCAGGAAGTCTGGGACTTTCGAACAGACACAATGACGTCGCACTATCTTACGTAATGGGAACACTTTCACTAACCGCAGGAGCCATGTTCTCAATCCATCGTTACATGAACATTCCAGAACTACAACAGTTACACGATTTTTACAGCGACGAGTTTCTAAAACTACGCAATAACATTCGCCTTCATCTAGTTATCACAGACGACGAAGGCAACAGAACGTTCTCTTCACTAGTCGAATTCAGCAAACACATAAAGACCATTCTTGACAACTGCATCGACAAATCACCATCATTGCCCCCCATGGTTGTCGGTTTGAAAAAGAAAAAGATGGGGAAGAAGTTCTACTAAAAAAGGATGTTTAACGATGATTCCTACGCTTTGTCGAACATAGAAGAAGATAGAACAAACCCCAATGTAGACATATTCATATCAAAAGAAGCATCCTCATCATCCCATACTTGAAATGACACTGTTGAGGACAAGCGTGCGCCTAGCCTGAATCCGGATACGAGTTGAAGCAATGTCAGACTCGGTATACGACAACTCCTTGTAAAGACTCGCCAAAAGAACATTTGCACGTGCCAACCGCTTGTCACAGTTTACAACATCCTTCAAAACAACCTTCAACTGGTCAGGAGACACAGCAATTTTTGATCGCATGGAATTCATATGTGCAAGCTCGGACCGGGCACGCTCCAGCTCATACTTGGAAATGCCATGTTCATTCTTGAGCTCCGAATAAGTCGTCTCCAGCTCAGACTTGGAATCCCACACGCTCTTGAGCTCCGAATATACAATATCAATCTCAGACATCACTCCTGAAAGCTCGGACTTCGTGTCCGAAAGCTCAGACCTCACTCCTGAAAGCTCTGACGTCGTGTCCGCAAGCTCAGACCTCACTCCTGAAAGCTCTGATGTCGTGTCCGCAAGCTCAGACCTCACTCCTGAAAGCTCGGACTTCGTGTCCGCAAGCTCAGACCTCACTCCTGAAAGCTCGGACGTCGTGTCCGCAAGCTCAGACCTCACTCCTGAAAGCTCGGACTTCGTGTCCGCAAGCTCAGACCTCACTCCTGAAAGCTCGGACTTCGTGTCCGCAATCTCAGACCTCACTCCTGAAAGCTCGGACTTCGTGTTCGCAATCTCAGACCTCGTGTCCACAAGCTTTTCCAACTCGTCCTCCAACGAAGAACCATCCGCCCGCGCATGCACAACCTTATGCCGAGTCTTCTCCACCGACAAAAGCGTACGCTCAAGCTCAGCATTCGCATCCACCAGCTCCGCACGCGCACCAACCAGACAAGCGGTCGCGTCCCCCAAACCCACACGCACCACATCGATCTCAGACGCGGCGACACGCGCACGCTCCCTGATCTCCACCAACTCAGCCTCAGCAGCGAGAGCCCCCTCACGGAAACCAACCAAGTCGTCTTCAAGAGCCCTAATCTTGCCGAGAGCGGCAGACCGCTGCTTACCGACAAGCTTGGTCTTGTGCCGAATACGGTTCATCTCCAAACGAATCTCCTCGTCACCGCGACGAAGAGCGACAAGCTCATCCTTCCCCTTGCCAACGGTGTCTGCAAATTTACGACGGTCAGCTTGTATGTCACGGAGTTGGTCGAGCTTCTCCTTCGCACGACCCTTCTCATCAATCAGCTGCGTGCAAAGGTGATTCATCACTCTCGTAGAAACCTCAATGCGCAACCGCGCCTTTTCAATGGCGGCGGCGTTTTCCTGCTCCCTCCCCTTGAGCTCATCCAAAAATCCTTCCTGAGCACGAATCGCCGAACGAAATACATCCGCCTTCGGACATAAGACCACATCGCATACATCCTCCTCCTTACGCTGCTGTAAAATACGTTTAAGCACATTGTCAATATCCTTCACATCGGACTTCAGCAGGGCACGGATGTGCGCGTCCAAATCGCAAGAATTGTCAGAACAAGAAGAAGCCATGTCGTTCAATATACTGGGATGATATGGGGATATCTCACAATCTCTCACCAAACATCGGTGGGCATAACATTTATACTCGATTCCAAAAAAGAGGTGCAAAAAATATTTGGCAACAACTGTACAGTTGTTCTAAAATAAAGTGGGACACACCTTATAATCATCCGGACTGCAGATCGTTGCGTTTGGGCAACGTTGGGGGGTGCAGCAGGTTGAAGAGGTTCTCGAAGAGATTCCGAGTCGCCTCTGTGGTAAACCGTTCAACCGTCTGTGTCCCCATATCAGTATCAGGTGTTGGTGGGTTTTTCGAGGAACCTCTCGGCGCGTCTCGGCGAAACGCGAGAGGTCTCTCTCTCCCAAAGACTTGGTGGAGTGTAAGCATCAGGATGTTCATGGAAGCGTTCACGTCGCGGTCCCTTCCGTACATTCCCAAGTACCGTCTTGCTTCTTACGATGAGTGAGTGCAATGTTATGAAGGGGTTCTCTGCAATATTATTGGATATCGTGGAACGTAAAAGCATGGACAATTCTTTCCTTTTTAGTTTTAAACGCTTACTTTTACTAGCCTGATCAGCATTGACCCATCTGTGTAGTGAGCTCTTGGACACTTTGTATATATTACAAACCTTCCTCAGACTCCCCAAAAAATATTTGTAGTGAACCACGGACCTGTATCTGGTTTCAGGGGATATCATTCAAATTATACAGAGTGTCCCAAAATTATTTGAGAACAACTGTATACATATGTAATATGGAATCCACCGCAATAATATTAATTTTGATAGCGATATTCGGCGTCGTAGTGTACGTAGTGATCTCGCACGCTATGCTCAAACACAACATCGACAAAACGATCGAGGCGAACAATAAACGCGAACAGATACTGCACGATGACGTACAAGCACTTGAAATGGCCGCAAAGAAGAACAAGAAACGCGATCATAGAATGCAGAAAGACGTACGAGCCCTTGGAATGGCAGCCGACGCCGAGCTCAACGTGCTCAATAAAAAGGACAATATGCAGTTGACTATAATCAAAGAACTGGATGAGCGCGAGTCGAAAAGCTCGCTCGTATTCAACCAAAACTTCAAACGCGTGGACTCGCAAATAAAAACACAGTCGGAGCCATTCAAAAGATCGGATCGACGGTAGGTCGCCTAGAAAAAGGCAGAATGATGTGCTCAAAAAACTGAACCTAATCAAGCAAAACATCGCGACATTACGAAACACGGACATGACCACGGATAAAGATATCAAGGAGAACGCAATCGCAATCAACGAATTGTCAAAAGAGGTGGGTGACATCGCTGCAAGACTCAACACAGTCAGTCTAGATAACGACATCCAATTTTCAAGAATCGGAAACACCGGCGACATAATAAAGACTATTAGCAGGCGTCTGGATAAACTAGAGGACAGTACGAAAGGTACCAAGACGGACATTCAAACGCTACAAAATAATTTGACAACCAATGGAACTTTGAATGTAACGGGGGGCGATGCCAAGGTCTGCATAGACGGGGTATGCATTACCAAGGCCGACCTATCCAATTTCAAGGTTGCGACGGCCTCCATTGCTCAACTACAACAGAATTTGCCCGAGGGTAATGCAAAGACACTGGCACAGGCACAGGCACAGGCACGGGCAGAGGTAGAGGCACAGGCGCGTGCACAGACACAGGCACAAGCGCATGCAAAGGCAGAGGCACAAGCGCGTGCACTAAGACAAGCACAGGCACAGGCACAGGCACAGGCACAGGCACAGGCACAGGCACAGGCACAGGCACAGGCACAGGCACAGGCACAGGCACAGGCACAGGCACAGGCACAGGCACAAGCACAAGCGCATGCAAAGGCAGAGGCACAAGCGCGTGCACTAAGACAAGCACAGGCACAGGCGGCAGAGGCACAAGCGCGTGCACTAAGACAAGCACCGGCACTGGCACAGGCACAAGCGCATGCAAAGGCAGAGGCACAAGCGCGTGCACTAAGACAAGCACAGATACAGGCACAGGCACAGGCACAGGCACAGGCACAGGCACAGGCACAGGCACAAGCGCATGCAAAGGCAGAGGCACAAGCGCGTGCACTAAGACAAGCACAGATACAGGCACAGGCACAGGCACAGGCACAGGCACAGGCACAGGCACCGGCACAAGCGCATGCAAAGGCAGAGGCACAAGCGCGTGCACTAAGACAAGCACAGGCACAGGCGGCAGAGGCACAAGCGCGTGCACTAAGACAAGCACCGGCACAGGCACAGGCACAAGCGCATGCAAAGGCAGAGGCACAAGCGCGTGCACTAAGACAAGCACAGGCACAGGCACAGGCACAGGCACAGATACAGGCACAGGCACAGGCACAGGCACAGGCACAGGCACAGGCACAAGCGCATGCAAAGGCAGAGGCACAAGCGCGTGCACTAAGACAAGCACAGGCACAGGCGGCAGAGGCACAAGCGCGTGCACTAAGACAAGCACAGGCACAGGCACAGGCACAGGCAAAAAAAAGTTGTTACGGTGCCAAAACGGGCGATTGCAACACTTGCAGCGATGTCATAAATGCATACAAAGCCAAAGGATGGAGGTACAACCAGAATGATTTTGATCAGTGCAAGAATTGACCCCCCAATACGTGGGATGTTTTGCTGACAAAGCATACACCGGCATCAGTAGACCTCTCACAATGTCAACCACTAATGGCGGTCGCATCAATTCCCAAGACAAGGCCGTGATCTTGAAAGAGTGCGCGAATGTAGCAAAGGGAAGGGGGCACAACATCGTTGCGATTCAGGCTAACGACTACTGTTTCACAGGAACGGAAGCATCTAAGAGTTACGCGCGCGACGGCGTAAGCAAAAACTGCGGTACTAATGGGACAGGGGGGGCATGGGCAAACTCGGTATACAAAATATAATGGGGGTGGGGGCAACAAGGAATGCGTTCATACAGCTACACTCACGGAATACTAAAATGAAACCGCTTTCTGGAGTGTACGGTACACCTTATGGTGTAACCTTATGGTGTAGCAACCCACATTGCAGTGGAACACCATCATGTTTTTTTGTAGCCCATCAACAACACGCATCCCTGCAAAATGGAAGCGGTCTCCCTTGACCCAACAGTTCCATGCAGTGCAGCCTTGCGATTGTGAGAGCAGACGAGCGGTCCCGGTCCGAGTAAGTGCTGGTTTCTGGAGAGAATCGCAGTCCTCGTACCTCAGGGTACCGCTTGATCGATTTGTTGTCGACAAGAGAGGGGGCTAAGCCACCCCTCCTGTGTTTTTCTTGGATTTTTTTACGTGTGCAGTACTCCCTCACCGCCAACTGGTCGCGATAAGAGACCTTTGGAGTCTCCTTCAATGGGGTGTGACCCAACAACTCGTAACCTAGACGAATCTGACCTTCCGTGGTTATTTGGACACTTGGAATCTTGTAAACACATTCCTTCTTGGCACCGGTTTCCCAAGACATGAGAGTCGTCTTGAACTCATCTGTCACATGAACCTCCTCTTTGAAGAGGCGCTTGCAGGAAGCGAACATAGATCCCGTAGGCACAGCTACCTCTCCTGGTCCGGTAGCCTTCAGCTTCGTGATTGCAGAACCATATGCTACGCGAACCCTCAGGTCAGGATGATCCAACTTCATGTTGCGCTTGATCCCTGCCCAAAATGAGTCCATAGCCTTGCGCTTGCCAATGTACCTCTGAAAGTTGTCTCCGGACTCTCTGCGACGGAGTGCCATCCTCCACCACTCGTCGGAAAACGTAGCGTAATTTTTCAAGTAAGCCGAGATATCATCCTTCCTGGATGTACTCAACGCTGCTCCATTTTCACGCAGAGACTCCCATCTAGGAATCATGTCTGAGAAACGTTTTTCTTGCTGTTTTTTCTGTTTCTTGATACCAGACTTGTGGTAAAAAGCTCCGCGTGTATGCTTCCATGTCTTGCTTTTGTCGTCTGCCAGATACGTGACTGTAGCGATGTTGCTCCTACCAGGATCCACACCCAGAACGACGATACCCATATCGGGCAATGTCGTTTTGAGTTTATGGTCATACTGTTCTGCGACGCTCATACCTTCCTCGTCACGAGACCTCTTACTGGTCTTCTTCAGATCGGACACACGAACCTGTACTGTCTTGCTGTACTGCATGCTCAATGAGACTCCGTCAGTACAGATGCTACAATCGAACACCCACCCCGTCTTGACAGGTGGTTTCTTGAAGAAGGAACCTGCGACTGTTTTTCGGGCGTTCACGAGCGTGTCATACCTACCCTTTGCATGTCTGTACTCGTCAGTAGCCTTGATATCCTTAACGTCAGCATCGTACTTCTGTTGGGCCAACTTGTATGCCTCCCATTCACCAGGACCACATGATTTTTTCTTCTTAACTGCAGGGTTCAGAGGCAACATGAAGCGGTCGGGATCCTTTACATTTTCCCACTTTGAAAGCTCGACGATGTTTGGGTCTTTGGGGAACACGTGCCTGAACAGGTTCACGAGGGTCTTCATGTCAAGGCGGACATGCGCCCGTTGGACATTGAAGATGGGCATCAACCGGATACAACGTGCACCCATAGCCTCCAACCGTGTCTGCATCCAATAATTGAACCGGACTATGGTCGGGAAGTCCATGTCTTTGCCATAGTCATCATAAAGTCGACTTCCATCTGGAACTTTCAGCCTGACTCGAACTTCACGGACGTACTCCTGAACAGACTCTGGCCAAGATTCCATCTCCTGTATTTCTTGTTGGATGACCCTCATCACGTCGTACACACGGATGGTCTTCGGAGCTCCCAGTGCCTTCAAAGTAGCCTTAGTGAGGCGGGTCAGACGAGGTACCAAAGGAACCCATGCGTTGTTCGACACGACAGTGCTCAATGTGTGACCGGCATAGTTCAAAACCTGGTCGAAATAGATAGGGTAGGAGTTGATGTAGTCAGGGTCATCGCTACCAAGCACCTTTCCGATTACGTCTTTCACGGCTTCGTATGATATTATACTCTCTTCATCTGGAAAGACGCCGTCAACTCCGATCCTTAGCCAATCCTTCCAGTAGGTATCCTTCATATCGTACATATTAGGAATCGGCAGGTCGCCCTCCATGAGCCTCGTGACATGGAAAGTCAGCACAAGACTGGAACGCCGTAACATGCGGCTCACCACATTGACGAGCTGATCCACATTCCCCCTGAACTTACCGAATTCTTCATCGTCAAGACTCATTGCCTTCTTCAGGGCGCATTTCACGACGCACATCTTTTCCACCGTCTTGTACTCTGGAGGGGGTCTGGCGATGAGACCATTGTCTTCGCATAAACGGACAATATCGTCCTTCTTGTCCTTTGAGGAGTATGCTACGTCGGCCAATTTTAGTAGCTCCTTCAATTTCGCGACTGTCGGAGGTTTTGTTGCCATCTTACATAATTTGTACATCACAGAACTCTTTATACAAACATCACATGTGTTCCATACGTGGTCAAAATAACCCATAATGATTTTATCAGTGAGGTTGCTGAATGCTAAGGAAATCATATCAGACACGTGCGTCTTTGTATCGTTTGGTATATAGTTCAATCGACGAAAGTCCTTCTTCACCTTAGCGAAGCACAGCTCAATAGCATTGAATTCTGGACTGTAAGGAGGAGTGTAACAAATATTTACGGGGCTTCTGAGGACCAAGTTCTTATGGATACTGGCGTTGTCCATTATTACTACTGAATTATTGCACAAACTCAATGAGTCAATAAATGCAGCGAAGTCCGTCTTCTTCACAGATCCTTTCTTCACAACGAACTCCTTACTACCATCTGAAAAAACTGCCATCAACAAACTATGGTGTACCCACCCACCAGTAGTTTTAACGATAACAGGTTTTCCTACAGGGGAATACCCATAATGTGGCTTGAGACGCTCACTAAACCCACATTCGTCAACTGATACTAAAATTTTCCCAGCATAAATTGTATCCTTGTATCTACTAGAAAATTCAGTGACAAGTGGAACTAAGTCCCCTTTACACTGTCCACGGAGTTTGCTCCTTTTTCTTGTAAAACCAATGAGTTTTATGAAACGATACACTGTTTTAGTTGATAATCGTAAATTGTGATTACTTTTGAAAAATGCAACAACACCTCTTGCGGTTGTGCATTGAGTTGACAATAAAAACAATTTCAACAAATCTTTGTTCGTCTCAAAAAGTTTGCTTACAAATTCACGTCGTTTTCGATTTACACCAAATCGTTTCCACCTCCACAGAGTAGAACGACTGATGTTCGTAAACACAGAATTTTTTAACACACCCAAGTCAGCGACCATTCTTAACGCCAATTTTCTAACGGCGATGTCGTACATTTATTTCCATCTGATATATGTTTCATTTTACTGTTCCGCCGACTGTAGTGGCTGGTGATTTTGCCGCTTCGTACTTTTCCTTTAGGACAGTGATCATCGATCCCATCCAGCGTGGCATTTTTGTTTGCCCCATTTTCATGCGATCGATAGTATTCATCACGAAGCACACGACCACGCATGAAATTACCGCCAAGGCTGCGAAAATCACGCTCAACATTTTTGAGTTTTGGAAAGGGGTTTTTCATGATGCGGCTTTTTTACGCATTGTGTCACACGCGCCTTTTTTTTATAAAACATGTAAAGATAGTAAGAAGCTCGTCCGTCACAATGCTCCCCCCCCCCTATCATGCGTGATGTAAAAATCAACAACCAACAGGGCTATCCACAAAGGGAATCCAATAACGCGCGGTCGCGCATGGTGTCCTTCCAACCTTCCAGTGTAGCTAACGTGTTCTTCAGCGACGCCAATTTGGGCCCTCTGCACCAAGCGATCCGCTACCGTGTTTGGGTAGACTCGGATCGAAAGCTCGTGATAGGCCGCCAGTCAGAAGATCAACTAGTGTTCGTCATGCGCTCCGTATTCCTGACAGACTCCTATAATAGGTAGGGAAACCAAGCAGTCATCCTAGAACAAGTGAGAGACCTAAACCAATTGGTGCTCAACTTCTGCGTCCCGCAAATCATAAAGGAAGCAAACATGTAACGCCAATACGTGCACAACTCGTCCACTCTACCCGTTCCACTTGAACACATGAAGCTAGTCTCCAAGAAGGGGGAAAATCAACTCCAATTCAATAACAGCTTTTAAGGGTGTAAACGAGAATACCGTTTCGTAGATTACCACCATGAGAGTTTTTTCGGACACTGCAGAGTTCCTGAGAACACGTCTATTCTCAGATGTCTTGATGCCAGCAATCGATAAGAAACCCAAGTTTCAGCACAAGGACAACGTTTGGGAATGGGGCGATCACGACACCTTCGTGTCTAAGCACAAGAACCACATGGATGCAAGAGTGCTTCTTAGACAGCTTTGTGTCGTTGACGTGGACAACGAGAAGCTAGTGAAGCACCTCGAGGAAATCTTCCCGATTCTGAGCCACGTCCCCACCGAGATAACCCGAGCCGGCAGACACTATTGGTTCCTCCGATCTGCACTCGCCGAAGAAGAAGAATACTACGACGGACCAGCACAACGCATCCCAGGAGTGGACTTCAAGAGCGTCGCCGCAACAAGAACATCGGGCTTCGTGGTCATCGCTCCAAGTAAAGGCAAAAAATGGATCCGCCCCCTCTCCTGTGCACGCATCCTGCATCCATGCGAAAACACAATCGAACACTGCAAAAAACTGAAGAACGCGCTCGTGCACATCCCAGACGAGATCCTGAAATACGTGGCGATATCGTGCAAGGAGAAGATGAAGGCGGCAGAAGAGGCGAGCAACAAGAAGACAACCTTCGTCACGCTGCAATTCCACAACGGAGAAACGTTCAAGATTCCTTCAAACAGCAAGGTGCTCCGCCTATTCTCCTACTTCGAACCCCTGCTGGATGATCAGCTTGACATGTGCTACAGCCCAGATACTCTAAATGGCCACAGTCTTGACCACATTCCTGACTCCGAACCTGAATCGGAACCCATTCCCGTCCCGGCTCCATGCACACGCACCAGCTTCATCGACATCTACAATGCCGTGTCAAAGACTGCCAATACAAACTCGCGATCAGACATCATGTTCATGTTCAACCATTTCATTCTGAATGACGACGACAAGTTCATTATGAATGACCGTGTCAGTGTGGACGGTTGCATGATGGACAATTGTTTCCGTCGCTTGTGCGTGGAGGCCGACATGCTCGGTTTGCGCCAGGACAGGTTGCAACGGCTCCTCGAAGCTGTCAATGCTAGCCTGGACATCTTGCGTCAGAACCCGAACATGTGGGACGCCATGGCACTGGAGTGGAAATGTCGGACGAGTGACAACGCTACCACACGGAACGCGTGCCATGTAAATCTCGACAACGTGTCCCCGATCCGGCGGACGTGTCCACCGGACTGCACGAGCTCCCGAAACATCAATTGGCTCTTCGGAGGCATCGACTCCAAGCTCGGTCGCGTCCAAGCTCGATCACGTCCAAGCTTGATCTCCGAGCCATTATTGAAGGACGAAAGTCTCACGGTAGCAGAGCTGTCAAAGCAACTGCACAAGTCCCTCCCAACGGAGGTGCTGGCGTTGTTGCGACTGGGTGCCGGAAAACTAGTGCTCGCAGGAGGAGCCGCGCTCGGCCATGTCGTCACTGGAATGGAGAAGACGCAGAGGGACTACGACATCTTCCTTGTGGGCATGGATGACGAGGCAGAGGCCGAGAGCATGGTCGCAGAAATCGAGAGGCTAAACGCCGGAAAAATCATCAGGACGCGACACGCCATGAACATCCTCAGTATGGTGGGAGACTCCTCCTCCCTACTCTTCATCCAGGTCATCATGAGCATGAACAAGGACATCGCCACACTTATCCTCAACTTTGACATCGCACCATCCAGGGTCGCCATCTCTTACAACCCTACATCCGACGCTCTGGAGGTCCTCTGTGCCCCGACGTTCATAGAGGCGGTGCGCAGCACCATGTTCTTCGTGGAACTCGATTTTTGGGAAATCGGTGGCCTGAACCGCGTTATGAAGTAAGTGTTCAAGGGATTCAATAGCGCGGTCCCTGGACACCGACGGACGCAAATGCTCCGATGCGGGGTGAAGTACACCACGCAACGTGTAGGAATCGATAACCGCATCGCCGCAGGCCGACTCGACGGTCTCTTCGTAGCAGAGTCGCTCGTCATGTCCCAACGCATGGGAGTAGTCAATGCCAATACCACCACAAGAAGCGTGTTCTGGGACGTACTGGGACGTACCTTCTTCAATAAAATGTGTCATAAACAACAGTTTCTCTCTGACAATGAGATGCACGCGCCTCTGACTCCTTTTGAGATGAAGCAGATCACGAGCCTCTGCATGGCACGCAGCGACTACGAAGGATACATGCGTTCGCTCAACAGGTTCGTGTACTCATTGAGAAGCCTGATCGACCGGCTTATGCGAACGCCTCGGCGCATCGAGAAGAATCATGTGGGACTTCTGAAGTTTTCAAGGTACAGGCGCCACGGCATGTTCTACCCGATTGACCCGGCGGTGAACGAGGTCTACATCCCACTGGAGGTCAACCGATAGATTCATTTTCATTGGACAAGTTGGGTGTGTGGCATTACAAATAATGGGTTTTCCTGCCTCCCGGCGGATTGTGACTGGTTGCGAAACATGGTCTGGAGCGGTATTGTGATTCCGAGGGGCTGATATCTCTAGCTAGCGAGTCTTTACGGAGGCTCTAAATTCTGAGTATAAATTTCAAAAAACCCGCCGGGAGGGAGGAACGCCCATTGACTGCGATTCTCTCCAGAAACCAGCACTTACCGGGACCGGGACCGCTCCTCTGCTCTCACAATCGCAAGACTGCACTGCATGGAACTGCTGGGTCAAGGGAGACCGCTTCCATTTTGCAGGGATGCGTGTTGTTGATGGGCTACAAAAAACATGAGGGTGTTCCACAGCCATGTGGGTTGCTACACCATACAGTTGTTCTCAAATGATTTTGGGACACTCTGTATAATTTGAATGATATCCCCTGAAACCAAACACAGACGGTTAAACGGTTTACCAAAGAGGCTACTCGGAATATTTTCGAGAACCTCTTCAACCTTCTGCACCCCCCCAACGTTGCCCAAAAGCAACGATCGGCAGTATGATATGTTTTTGTGTGTCCGACTGTTTCATTTTAATGTTTCACCGACTGTAGACAAATTGTAACAATTAATGGTACAGCATTTAATTTGAAGAACAAATGTATACCAATAATTTGCGCACTGGGTGAACCGAAATGCTTATCAAGGAGAACTATGAATATAAGAAACTGGAGGGTATCGGATACCCCAATGTATCGAAACACTACGGATCCATAGATCTAAACAACCCGTACTTAGACGATGCATCTAGAAGCGTTGTTGGACTCAATAATGAAGAAATCGTGTCCTCCTCAACTCCAATAAAAACCTTCATCACGTCGTGTGCGCATTTCGTTTTTGACAATTTCTCCAACAAGCCATACCCGTCGATGTGGTCCATGTTTTTGAGCGGCAAAGGCGTGCCGCGCCCCAACCACGGCGCAGGAAACCAAATGCGCCAACTGTTTTTCGGACTGGTAATCCAACAGCGTCTCATCGAACATAACCTACCAGCGTACATGAGCGTCTTGATGATCGATAACGAACACCAACTCAGTCACTTAGACATATTGAAAAGATACCTAGCGCTTAGCGTTGCTCCGTTATTCAACCAGATAGCTCGCATTAGCGAGGACAAGATAACCAATGTAATTGTCGCCAAACGTGACGGTTTGAATACGTGGATTTATAAGACCATTATAGGAATTAATGATAAGGAGTTGCTGGACGGTTTGGACAGTGTAAAACACCGCGACACGATTGCCGGAGCCTTCCACATAGTTTCCTACATGATCTACAGCATAGTAATGAACAAGCTACTGAATCCCGATGGAACCGACCATAAGATAAGCTCTTTCATAAAATACGTATCCCTATCTGGGCAGTACTACAGGAGCTCTGAGCCGGAGCTCAAGTTTGATACAGGGAGCGTGCTTGATCGATTTTTCTTGATGAACGAGTTGATTCACGGTGGTCACTACATCGATCACTGTCGCGGAGGGTTCTCTAGCTTCTTAAAATCCAGGAACGCCAGGAACTACATGTACGTAATGTCGTTGTGGGACCATCGACTGCTCAAGTTTCCTGAGGATCAAGCGAAGTACGCACAAGAGATGGAAGCTATCGCTATACACATGTTAACGATAACATACGACATTGATGGTGACACGACTGCAGTCAAGTGTCTCAAGATGTCGCCTATGAAGTACAAGTCGGTACGCTCCATTCGTAAATACAACAATACCCCTGCCAGAATACTCATGCTCAAAGACTTCGATAACCTGTTTTACACGATCTTCACCGACATTAACAACCGGGACGAGCCTGCCAGATTCAAGATACAATTGACAACACCGTTGAACCCATCGCTCCAGCACCTCCATAACAAGGTGTTCAAATTCGATCTATCAAAGATTTTGAGGGACATCGTTAATCTCAGTGAAACCAATACGGTCGGACCGCAACACCGAAATGACACGCGTAAATCTCAACAAACCAATAATACGCCGCCTCAACACCAACCACAGAAGACACATCAACAACCCCATAATACGCCTCCTCAACAACAAACACAGAAGACACCTCAACAACCCCATAATACGCCGCCTCAACACCAACCACAGAAGACACATCAACAACCCCATAATACGCGCCCTCAACACCAACCACAGAAGACACCACACAACCCCATACACGCTCCTCAACAACAAAACAAGAAGACACCACAAACAACCCATATACGCCGCATCAACACCAACCACAGAAGGACACATCAACAACCCCATAATGCCCCTCCTCAACAACAAAACACAGAAGGACACTCTCACACAACCCCATAATACGCCGCCCTCAACACCAACCACAGAAGACACATCAACAACCCATAATGCCCCTCCTCAACAACAAACACAGAAGACACCTCAACAACCCCATAATACGCCTCCTCAACAACAAACACAGAAGACACCTCAACAACCCCATAATACGCCGCCTCAACACCAACCACAGAAGACACATCAACAACCCCATAATACCCCTCCTCAACAACAAACACAGAAGACACATCAACAACCCCATAATAGCCGCCTCAACACCAACCACTGAAGACACCTCAACAACCCCATAATACGCCGCCTCAGCAACAAACACAGAAGACACCTCAACAACCCCCATAATACGCCGCCTCAACAACAAACACAGAAGACACCTCAAAAACCCCATAATACGCCGCCTCAACAACAAACACAGAAGTCACCTCAAAAACCCCATAATACGCCGCCTCAACAACAACCACAGAAGACACCTCAAAAACCCCATAATACGCCGTCTCAACAACAAACACAGAAGACACCTCAAAAACCCCATTATACGCCGCCTCAACAAAAGAGCGTGAACGAGAAGCAAGAGGCGCCATCTCGTCATTCACACACACGCTCCACAATCCAACGAGAAAACGTGGACCCCCCCCCCCCCTGCGTGACGACAATGTTCGTCGTTCTCCAACATGTTATGATCCTGACTTGCTAATGCTTTCCATGCCCCCCAAACCCAAGAAAGGTCGCGGTACACATTTCCAAAAAAATAAGAATAAAAAGGGCACACTCAAACAAGTATAAAGAGGATCCGATATGTGTTAGGTATAAGCTTTGTTCCTCTCATTTATTGTTGACCCACCACCCCACCCTAATTTCCCCTATACCAATGACTACTACGTCCAAGTCTGTCGCGAGCGACGTCACCTTCCCTTGCGATGTTGACGTGAGCAAGATCACCTTTAGTGCTCCGAAGCAGCTAGACAACGGAGGTCGCAGTATCTTCATCAATTATAACAACCGGAACCTGATTGTACAGACGCCCATGATGTCTCTGCCGTTCGGTATCAGCGTGTGGCCCGGAGAGTGGGGGCTACCTGACAAGCACACACTGCAAATGTCCTTCGCTGGACGGGACACAAACCAGGGCGTCCAGGATTTTTTTGACATGATGGAGCGCGTTTCTGAGCACGTGATCGACAATGCATTGGAGAACTCTAACGCGTGGTTCAAGAAGAAGTACCCCTCTCGTGATGTGGTGGCCGACATGTTCACCCCATCGATCCGGTACAGCAAGGACAAAGATACCGGCGAGTTGTCGACGATGTACCCTCCCAACTTTAAGCTGAACCTCCCCTTCGTAGATGGCGCTTTCCGGTTCCCTGTGTACGGAGGCGATCGCGAGCCTCTCGACCTCAATGAGATCCTCCGGAGCCCTAAGCGTGGCAAGGGTGCGCGCGTGTCCGCCATCATCCATCTTCAGTCGATCTGGTCCGTGGGACTGAACAAATCGTTCGGTGTCACGTGGAAGGTCTGCCAGCTGCGCATGATCATGCCTGCCAACCTCGACGGCTACGCGTTCATACCCACCGATGATGACATGTACCTCCTCAACGAAAGCAACGTCAAGAAGCACTCTGATGAGGAGGAGGAGGAACAGAACGAGGACAACGCCACGAAGAACGGAGACGAGATTCTGTTCATGTAAATGATACTACAGTTGTTCTCATCAAATATTTTTGGGACACGTGTATCAGGACATGGTTTTCTTGACACTAATTTGTGTTTGTTGTTTCCCCCCCTTTCCTTGTAAATAAGTTCGTTTGTCATACGGTTTCTTCGAGTCTCCTCCCTCTTCATCCGAATCTTCACCATCGTCCCACTTTTGTTTGGTCCTTCTAGCGAGTTCCCACACCTCCTTTGACCCGAGTTTGAAGTGGTCATGTGGCTCGGCCTTGTACCAAAAAACCTGGTCCTCGAGTTTGTTCGATTGCACATTGTTGTTGATCACAAGGCACTCGTAGTTCTCGGTGCACTGGTCCATGACTTGGCAAAACATGTCGAACGATGGGAACATGCCCGCGTAATTATCGTAGATACGTTTTCGGTTGGAGACGACGTTCTCACGAAGGATGAATACGTAGTCGATGTTCGTTCGAAGATTAAAGGGGATGCCCATCGGATGTTGCTTCGTGATCATGAACATGATAGGGAGGTGACGACCGTTCATGAACAGATAGCGGATTCCCGTGTCGCTTGCCCACGTCTTGTCAAAAAGACAGTCGTCCAGAATCAAGAAAGCGCGCGTGTCTATATTGGATGAACCGTACACCTGTATTTGTTTGTCTACCTTCCGAGCTAACAACTTTTGTCGCTTTATCACGTTATCGATGATATCCGGAGAGAACTCGTCGTGGATAAACATGTGCGGAATCATGTTGCTGTAGAACTTGTTGGACTCCTCTGTAGGCGAAATGACGGTCCCGATAGGGATTGCGCGGTTGTGAAAGAGAATATCTCGCACCAGGAAGGACTTGCCGGTCTCTCTCTTTCCTATCAATACAATCACCTTGTCATGGCGGATATCCGTAATGTCGAACTTCTTCAATGGGAGCTGCATTCATGCGTTATATCTTATTTCTATTTTTGTTCCGAATCCTCTTGCCACCGCACCACGCTTCATTTAAAGTACAGTATAAATGTTTAAAAATACGTTGAACATGTCACAACCTCATAATGGACCCCCTTAAATTCCGTGATGTGGAGAAGAAACGATTGAGGTACAAGTTTGTCCGCACACGCGATGAATTGCAGAGCATGACGTTCACGACTTCGTCCATGATGGTCCACGATGAAGGTGTCGTTTCTGTAGTGGTGATCTGCAATCCCAAATCGGACCGGTACAACGTCACCATCCCCAAGGCACTCAAGCTGTACGACATCGTGGGGTTCACGTTGACGGTCAGGCCTGGGAGACGCCGAGCCGCCGTGTACACATCGCAAACGCTTGCGTTCAGAAGCTCACGCTCTCAATCGCAAATGGTAGTGAACGCAGGAGACTACGTCGTCCAGGAAACGGACGGTGTCGGATATTATGTTGTGAATAAGGAGACGTTCGAAGACACGTACGAGTTCGTCCCAGACAACATCCCCACGATGCTGGCTGGTTTCGTGGCAAAAACATTGTGCCTCAGAAACACTGCCAATTCGAAAGTGGTGCCTAAAATGTGAGCGAGTGTAAAGCAAATAACTAAAGAATTTATTAATCAAAAAAATGTTGGACAAACAGGTCCGCAAGAGCTTCACGGTAATATGCGAGATGCTCGTCGACAGAGGGGAGACGTTATCCATTGAGGAGACCGCCCCGATCGCGCTCGACCTGCACGCCAGAGCCGTCACCCCATCATCGGGGGGCGTCTTCCATGTCGACCTTCCAGGAGACTGCGGCTACCGTGTCATCTACAGTCTCAATCAAACGTTCAAGCTCCCCGACGTGAGGAAATTCCTCGCCCCCCTCAAAAATAATGTAGGGAAGGACGCGGCGGTTGCCAGACGGAACGATGATGAAGATGAAGATGAGGATTTTGTGGGGGATATCGAAGAAGATGACGTCATCATGGAGGAAGGAGGAGACACCGAGAAGAGGATTGGTCGGGGGGGGGGGGGGGGGGTGTGTGCTATTTTTTTGTGTTTTTTTGTTTTTGTTTTTTTTTTTGGTTTTGGTTTTTTTGGTTTTTGTTTTTTTTTGTTTTTTTGTTTGTTTTTGTTTATTTTTTTTTTTGGCCCCTCACCCCCGAACACAAACCCCAACCGTTTTTTTTTTTTTTTTTTTTTGTTTTTGTTTTGTTTTTTTGTGGTTTTTTTTTTGGGGGTTTGAAGTGGTTGTGTTTGGTGTTGTGTTTGGGGGTTGTTGGGGGTTTTTTGGTCTGGGTGGTTGTTTTGGTTCGCGTGGTGGGTGTTTTTATTTTTGTTTTGTGTGTTGGTGTGTTGGGTTGGTGTGGTTGTGTGTGGTGGTGGGTTAGAACGAAACAATCAAGCAATGTATTTCTTCTTGTTTTTTTGTGTTTTTTTAAAAATAAAAAAAAAATTTCTTTTTTTTTTATTTGTTTTTTTTTTTTTTTTTTTTGTTTTTTTTTTTTTTTTTAAAAAATAACATAAAAAAAACAAACAACAACCCCCCCCACCCACCCCCCCCCTCCACCACAAGATGTGGGTTGAAAAACCGTAGGAATCAGCTTATCACAACGTGGTGGAGGAGGAGATTGTTGCCGGTGTGTGGGCGGGGGGGCGGCACAAAAACATTCGAGAGCGTTATTTTGGTGACTCGCGAGAAGGTATTGAGCACAAGTCGGAGGGTCTAGATGAGAGCGTTCGTCACCACGTGCAGTTTTTCTGTCTCTCCGAACTGCAGTTCAACATCTCTCGTCAACGAGTTGGTGCCCCGCCACGAAACCCATCCGCGGACGAGTACGTGATTGAGCAACTCGTCGCACGATACAGCGGTCAAGTCGAGGTACCACTTTCCGATTATCGCGTGCTCTGACCCGATGGCCCGGTACCTGGATCTGCGTCCTGGCCATTTGGTTTGCATCGTGCGCTTCTCTCCGGATGTGGGCATGTACGCCCCCTACAGGTGCTGCGCCGTTGCTAACACGCACACGACTGCGCCACCTGCGGAAACGTTGACGAACTCTTGAGGATGAAAAAAAACACGTTCCATTGTAAAGCAACCCTCGACGCAATCCGACATGCCAAAGGGTGGAGTTAAACAAGACGATTCATGTGATGTATTATGCACTTGGATCGGACGAAATTAAATCAAATAAAGCCATGTGTAAAAGTCTACATGCTATTCTGTCGTCTCTGCCTCTGCCCAATTCCACAACTAAAAAAATAAAACAAAATACGTTCGCGTGCATTGGTGCAGCATTTCTTAGATCTGAAGCGGTCGCTATGAATGCGAAGGCCAAGGGTCAGAGCACGATATCATGCAATAGGTTCGAAATTGACGTATCTGGTGCTTCTGATGTGGTCATAATATTGGATTTGCTTGCGCCACAATCTCATAGAGACGTGCGAGCATTGGTGGGGCTCTGGCTGATTCACTTGTTGATTGACAACGTTGTTGTAAATAGCAGACCCGAACGTGTCGCGCCGTGTTGCTTAGCACAGCTTCATCCTTGGCTTCCTCATCGTTATCATGTGCAAGGCATGTGACGGTTGCGAGACGTGTGAACGACAACTTTAGGTGGTTTGATCAATTTGGTTCCGACTGCGTCATAATGCGTCCGAAATGGCTTGTGGGGGGTGTCTCTTAGCTTCCACGAGAGTTGGAAGAGGTTGCGGTGCGCGCGTTGTCGCTCGCTATGGCGATCGTCCTTGTTACTTCTAAAACGAAATGCCGTGGCAACGATGATTTAAAAAGATCACCTGCTGAATCTTTTGAAATGCTTGTGTACGGAATACTCGGTTCTAATGATCGCATATATTCGATGAGAAACAGAAGAACCCTCACTGGAGGGGCAGGTGATTCTATTGTACAGATTTTACTACCTCCACTGTTATCACCTTCACCACTGTCATCACGATCTCAATCTCAATCTTAATTAACTGTTTCGTCTTCGCAGTCTCGAATATCGCAATCTTCATTTGTAACCGATTCTTCTGACGGTAACCCGATAGTTTTCACGGATATCGCTTCCCCTGCTAGCGTGGAAAATCTCTACCGCATCTATCTTTAAGTATGTTAACCGCATAGCCTCTCACTGGCCTGACAAAATAGATTCCACACAGATAGAGATCGTTAATCATGAGAATGATGTATTCATTAAGGTTTGTTTCTCTATTGCAACCACCCTAAAAGATTGCAAGACACTTGAGTTATTTGTAACTGACAAATCCACACACACCTTGTTCCCCCCGATGGCATCCGTCATGTACGCGTACTACTACATCCAAGAATTCAGCAAGGTTGTAGGTACCCAAATATGGGAATATGCTACTAATAATGCCGGTAGTAACACACAACAACCAAGCAAGTCGGATACCATGGATAATGTTGCCACCGAATTCAACAATCAAATCAGTAAACTGATCGATGAGCTAAGCACCGATTTCAAGGAAGGTCATCTTCTCAAAATAAACATAGATGATATAGTGAACTCCGTTAACGAAATTGTTAAGCGTACGAACGAAGGCAGAAAAGAATTAAGTCCGGATGATTTGAGTACTAAAACTAAACAAACGCTTTAAGAGACACTTCCGCCCAATATGAATATCGTCATGGCAACAACACTCGCTTCCCTTATACTTAGTACAAAGACCACAGGTGATTCGGATGATTTGCGCACAGCTATAGAAATGTTTGATAGAATCGTGCGCATGACCGGGTATGACATCTTAAACACCCCCACCCCCACCTTTTCACCAGGCACATCCACCACGATAAACACAACCCGTCTCGTAACAAGAAGTAATTCAAATCACAATAATGCTGGAACACCAACAATATTAAATCATGATGATGAAAGCATCAATGCATCCGCTAAATTGAATAAAAAAATACAAGTCCCGACTCAATTGACAATGATAAGTATGAAACAGAAACCCCAAAATTATTCCCTGAGATGAATTAGCGAGTAATAAAGTGAACTTCACACGACGGAGGTTACTCATTGTCTTCGTAGTTAATCTAGAACCGATCTTGCTGTATCCATATTTGCTGTGTTCGCCAGCGTAAAATCCTGCTTTGTCGATACAAACAACGTTAGAGCTTTCTCTGTACTTGTCACAGAACATTTCTACATTTTCTTTTGAATGTCCGTAGAGAACTGTGGGAAACGCCTTCTTCCTAGAAAATCCACATTGTTTTATGTGTCTCGATGCCGTACTGATCGATAATCTCACATTACAACTCTTGCAAATTAACTGCCATCAACAAACTATATGGTACCCACCCACCAGTAGTTTTAACGATAACAGGTTTTCCTACAGGGGAATACCCATAATGTGGCTTGAGACGCTCACTAAACCCACATTCGTCAACTGATACTAAAATTTTCCCAGCATTCAATGGGCGTTCCTGCCTCCCGGCCGATTTTGACTGGTTGCGAAACATGGTCTGGAGAGGATTTGTGATTCCTCGGTGCTGATATCTCAAGCTAGCGAGTCGTTCCAGAGGCTCTAAATTCTGAGTAGAAATTTTAAAAAATCCACCGGGAGGAATGAACGCCCATTATTGATTGTATCCTTGTATCTACTAGAAAATTCAGTGACAAGTGGAACTAAGTCCCCTTTACACTGTCCACGGAGTTTGCTCCTTTTTCTTGTAAAACCAATGAGTTTTATGAAACGATACACTGTTTTAGTTGATAATCGTAAATTGTGATTACTTTTGAAAAATGCAACAACACCTCTTGCGGTTGTGCATTGAGTTGACAATAAAAACAATTTCAACAAATCTTTGTTCGTCTCAAAAAGTTTGCTTACAAATTCACGTCGTTTTCGATTTACACCAAATCGTTTCCACCTCCACAGAGTAGAACGACTGATGTTCGTAAACACAGAATTTTTTAACACACCCAAGTCAGCGACCATTCTTAACGCCAATTTTCTAACGGCGATGTCGTACATTTATTTCCATCTGATATATGTTTCATTTTACTGTTCCGCCGACTGTAGAGAGCACCGTTGAATCACAATTCCACTCCAGACCAGACCATGTTTCGCAACCAGTCAAAACTCGCCGGAAGGCAGGAACACCCATTATTATTCAAGATCTATGCGTCCGTTACGAATCACGTGGCAATGGCCATCGTCTCTACCTCCTGGACAAGCAGCTTGCTTGAGTAGGGAATAATCAGCTCGTTGAACTCAGTCAGGTTCTTGCAAGACTTGCAGTAGAACAGGTTGCTCTCAGGGTTCGCATGAGCCATCATGCCACAGCACTTGCAGACGAACACACGGTAGTTGTCAGAGCACTCCATGAACCGCTCCTTGAGGAACCCCATCGTGCCGTGTGCCCAGAGACACTCCATCTCCATCTCCCCCAAACGCAGACCGCCGTCACGAGCGCGACCCTCGGCAGGCTGGCGCGTAAGCAACACCACAGGACCGTTTGCAGCACGTGAGTTTCCCGTCCACACAGCGCGACCGTTGCGACGAACGAAGAAGGTCTCGTTCCTAGGCATGCGAACGCAGTAAACTCCATTCGCCCCCACGATGCTGCCGCCGGCAATGAAGTCGTACTGATCAGGCGCCCAAATCGATACGGGCGAGTTCGCAAATGGAGACGATGACACGTTGCTCGTAGACATCGACATCATCAGGCGCGCAACAACCTGTTGATTCCGCAAGGGTCCACCACCACAATCTCACCGGCGTGGAGCGCAAGGTGCATCAGACTGTCGACCTGCTCCTGAGAACTCAACTCAATCTCGCGAGTACCGGCGAACACCAGCAAAAGCAGGCGGCGGCACTTCCCAGTCGAGTACCGAAATATGAATTCCCTCCGAATCGGCTCCTTGTACACGATGAAACTCGATGCCTCGCTGAAGATGTCGTCATCGGATCCGCTATCATCGGATCCGCCAAGTCCGACCCACGTACCACTCTGGACGTGCTTCATAGGACTCTCATACCGAGAAAGGTAGCCGTGCGACGTGAGCTGGGTACAAGAAACAAGCTCTGCCGAGGACTGGTCAACGGTACCCACCGGGTGCACACACAACCTGTGGTCCGGAGTAACGACGATGTCCGTCGTGGGAGACGTCACGTGGTACAGAGGTCCGTTGTACGAGGGGTACCCGTACAGCTCCTCTGAGGCGCAGTACTCTATATGACCGTCCCCCAGACGCAACGATGCAAGCTTGTGTTCCAAGCGGACTTCCTTATGTTCACCCAGCCCTCAGAGGTGAGAACGTCGTGGTCCGCAGTCAAACAGTGAATCTTGTCAGCAACCATGTGCTTCAGGCGCTGGTAGTACGTAGGACACACGAAAATGGGTGTCGAGATTCGCTCGCCAGTCCGCGGATTGTACATGATCTCGTCGCCGTACCGACGCATGCCAAGGGCTTCCAACTCGTCGGCGATGTCCTCGACGGTGCAACCGTTGAATGGGGAAGCGTCCCCATGCCGGCGCCCCGAGAGTCCACATACCTTGCTCTCCAGAGCCTCCATAAGCTGCCCGATGGTCATGCGCGAGGGGATAGCGTGAGGGTTCATGATGATAGATGGCACGATCCCGTTATCGGTGAAGGGCATGTCCTCCTCGCTGTAGAGCATCCCGATGGTCCCCTTCTGACCGTGCCTCGAAGACACCTTGTCGCCAACGGTGGGGACGCGGTCCGTTCGCAATCGGACCTTCGCGAACGTGTACCCGTCGCCTGTCGTGTTGGTGAAGAATCTGTCGCCATAGCAGTTCCTGTCGATCACACCGGACTCGTTGCTCTTCAAAGCGACACTCGCGTCCTTGTTGACAAAAACGCCACCCTGCTTCTGAGGCATGCACTTGCCGATGATCACGTCACCGGCTTCCACCGAGGTTCCCTCAGGAACGAACCCACTCTCGTCCAGCAGGTCGTAGTTGTGCGGTTTCATGTTACGCGTAGTCAAAGAGTTCGGTCGGCAGAAGAACTCCTCTTCTCCGGTCGAGTGGTTCTTCGTGTTCTGCTCACGGAACGTCCGGTAAAGAGTGGTCGAGAGAATCCGCGGTCCACAGCAGAGCGGGACATGATCACCGAGTCCTCTTGGTTGAAACCTGTGAAGCACGCGATAGCGACGATCGTGTTGATCCCACAAGGCAGCTTGTCGCAGTTCACTAGCTTCGCAGTGTGAGTAGAGACAAGAGGCTCCTGAGGGTAGTTCAAGAAGAGCGACATAGTGTCCAGACGGTGACGGAAGGTCGTCGCGAAGACGCCGACGGCCTGCTTTCCCATGGCGGACTGGTACGTGTTTCGGGGGGCCTGGTTGTGGTCGGAGAAGGGGATGCTACCAGCCACCACGCCCAAAATGGAGCTAGGGTCGATCTCCGCGTGCGTAAAGCGGCTCACGCCTGGCTGCAGATCCTTCGCAGGGTACAATGCAATCATCGCATCGTCACTCTCCTCCACATCAAGGTACTCGATTGCACCGCATACAACCAGATCCTGCCACGATGCACCAGGATCGAACACCTCGGGGAGAAGGAGCTGCGTATCCAAATCCACTACCAGCATGGGACGACAAAACCGACCTCCCTCCGTGTTTCTAGAGTTTTGCCAACAAACGGACGTCTGCATCCCTAGCAGTCCTGTGCGCTTCATACGTTTCAACGCACAGAAGAGGACGTTCGGTGTCGCGTGAGCACCCACGATGTCCCCGTTCAGCATGACCATCGCCGCACCTCCTTCGAACAACCGCTCTGGGAGCGATGACGAATCGAACGGGAGCATGCCCAGTGATAAGAGGGACTCGAGCACGATGCCGGGTGGCACGAAGATCGTTGGCGAGGAGCGCGAGGAGCGCGAGGTTCTTGACCAGTCCCACAGACGTTCCCTCAGGTGTCTCGGAAGGGCACGCCATGCCCCACTGCGTGGGATGAAGCTTCCGAGGCATCACCAGCTTTCCGGTCTTCTCGATCGCAGTGTTCACGCGCCTGAGATGAGAGAGGGTCGCGATGAAGGTCAGGCGGTTCAGGACCTGCGCGACTCCCTGGCGCACTCTCGTCGTCTTTATTCCCCAGTTGCCGGTCGATAAAGCGTACTTGAGTCCCGACTCGATGATCGACCCCTTGACTACCTTTAATAAGTATGGGCGCGTTATCGTGTTGATCACGCGCATCGCGCGGTAGTTACCCTTCATCAGACTCTGGAGGCTCGAACGCAGCTCCTTGACCATCTTGCAGTAGTACTGGCGGAACAAATTCGCCAATAGAACGCCGGGAGTATCCAAACGCTTGTTAACGTACGAGTCGCGGTCGTCTTGAGGACAAAAGACCCATGCTGCAACGAAGGAGCTTGTCACCATGTACCCCAGGTACAATGCCTTGCGATTGAAGCAAGTGCCGACATGCGGGAGGACGTCTTTCGTCAGAATGCTCTGAATGAAACTGTGTTGATAACCCTCCCTAGGGACGTGAGTGGGCACAACAGGAACTACAACAGGAACGGAACTACATCCTCCTCCGTTCACTGATGCATCTCTGAGTCCCTCAGAAGATGATCCTCCGCCGCTCACTGATGCGTCCTTTACTACTTCAGAGGTTCCGTTTACTGCTCTGTTGGGTTTCGAAGAGTTGTAATTTTTGTACGAAGACTGCACAAACTGTGCTAGAAAGTCCCACGCCTGCTTCTGGGTGCGCACTTCCGTGGCCTCGTCGATGCATCCTGCTAGGCTATTGGCGATGCGTTCAAAGTCCGCATCCTCCTCGTCTCGTACGATGAAGCGCACGATGTCCTTGTCTGTGAGCACGCCTAGTGCTCGGAAGAGCACAAAGACTGGCACCTCAGCGCGCACGTGGTGAACGTTCGCGCGGATGCAGACACCGAACTGATCCGATTTCTTCGAGAGCTTTAGCAGCGTGGTCTTAGGGGCTATGAACTTGGCGTGGTTCACGGAACGCACCTCGGCGGTGTGGGAATAGCACGAGGAAGTCTTCGTCGTGTTAGTGAACACGTAAGTCCGGTTCTCGGAGATGCGGTCCTGGCTAATGACGACCTTCTCGTTGCCGTTGACCACAAAGTAGCCGCCGTCGTCGGTATTTAGTACTTCTTTGAGGGTCGTTTGAAACAAAGAAAATCCTGTTTGAATTGTTCGTTTGATTCATTCTTAGATTCAATCGGAGATAACCTTGATTCAATCGATCTTTGTTTCCTGTTTGAATCAGTCGGCCATCAAACCTACCGATTGAGATCCGTTTGAAACAAGGTTGGTTGTTTCAAACATGACTCAAACCATGTTCAAATAGATCTTAATCAAGCCGTCATCAACGTGCCCCCTTGAAAAAGGTTGAAACAAGGTTGGTTGTTTCAAACATGACTGAAACCATGTTCAAATAGATCTGTTTTTTTCGTAAAGCAATGCAAGCACTGAAGACTGAGGGCGCATATTTGGACAGCAGGACTCTTCGATCTTTGTTACAGAAATTGAAAGCACCATAATGAATGAATCTTAGATAGTTAAACATGATAGTAATTAGTGATTGAAGAGCTAGATATATATGCTACTAAGGAAGTGCAGGTTGGCCACGAAGTAGTTCCTCAGGTACGAATTGACGAAACTACTCCAGCATGCTGTGCTTCTTGTTCATCAACGACATCGTCTTCAGCCTCAAGGTCATAAGCATCCAGGCGTTCTGACGCGAGACCAGTCGCAAGAGTGAGACCTGCAGACAATGTTCGTTGGTGAGCGTTTAGTTGAGATACATTGGCAGCAATGCGCATTCTTCCGACTTTCAAATAGCAGCATGGTTCAAACCAAATTCGCTATCTGAATGCGCACCTGTTTTGCCACCTCGAGCATTGGAACTCTTGCGGCTCCATGATGAGCTGGACGATAGGTCGACTTGCTGCAGCTGCCTTATGCCTGCGGAACAACTCGAAAAAGCGAGTCAGTCAAAGTTGAGACAAATTCTGGTCAAGTAAGGCACCACTTGACGAGACGCAAAATGGGCAGTACCTTAACGACGCACGCACGGGGGCGGAGAAGCGAGGTCGCTACAAGTCTTGGGTTTGAAGCACAACAATTCCCAAAGCAAAGTACCGCTGAAGCAAAGTGCTCGCGCGTGTAGTATTGACGGATCTCAGAAGTAATTCGGGAATGGCTGAAGCTATGAAGCAAGCTCAGTCCAAGTTAATGCAGGAAAGCAGGCAGCATGTCGTTATCTGACTGCGCACCTGTTTCAAACACCTCGAGCATTGGAACTCTTGCGGCTCCATGATAGGTCATTTTGCTTGCAGCTGCCTTAATGCCTGCAACACAACTCGGAGAAGCAGGTCGCTACAAGTCTTGGTTGAAGCACAACAATTCCCAAAGCAAAGGTACCCGCTGAAGCAAAGTGCTCGCGCGTGTAGGTATATTGACGGATCTCAGAAGTAATTCGGAATGGCTGAAGCTATGAAAGCAAGCTCAGTCCAAGTTAATGCAAGGGAAAGCAGGCAGCATGTCGCTATCTGACTGCGCACCTGTTTCACACCTCGAGCATTGGAACTCTTGCGGCTCCATGATAGGTCATTTTGCTGCAGCTGCCTTAATGCCTGCGACACAACTCTGGTCAAGTAAGGCACCACTTGACGGAACGAAAAATGCAGTACCTTAACCGCACGCGCCGGCGTGGGCGGAGAAGAAGGTCGCTACAGTCTTGAGTTGAAGCACAACCATTCCCAAAGCAAAGTGCCCGCGGAAGCAAAGTGCTCGCGCATGTAGGTATTGACGGATCTAGGAAGCAATTCGGGAATGGCTGAAGCTATGAATAGATCAGTCCAAGTTAATTCAAGGAAAGCAGGCAGCATGGTGCGCTATTCTGCAGGAATATCGCTGAGTCGAGAACCAATTGACGCGCAGTGAACAGTGAAAGCTTGCACAGCCGCTAAGTTGAAGCGCTAACCCATTGCGCTGACCAGTTTGAACTGTACAGCATGCAGTACCGCCGTAACTGCACGCGCATGGGCGGAGAAGCAGGTCGCCATATTTGAATCGGATTCTCGGGGCCTGCGCCTGCGGTGCATGCGGGATCTGCGTCGCAGGACCTAGACAACCCTGATGGGGGTCATGCTAATCAAACCTGATGAACAATGGGGGATAATGATCCCGAAACTTCTCATGTACCCAAATATGATTATTCCGATTCTGGAAAACAAAAGATCATAACCAGATTCAAAGGGACGAGGAAGTTCTGAGCTTAGAGAACTGGTTACACATCCGCGCCTTTCGAACAGCGACCAGTTGGGACCCTGCACACCAGTAGGATATCCTCCACTATGATAATGGTTTCTAAACTTCTCATGTACCTATATATGATTATTTAGATTCAGGAAAACAAAAGATCATAACCAGATTCGAAGGGACGAGGAAGTTCTGAGCTTAGAGAACTGGTTACAGATCCGTGCCTTTCGAACGGCGACCAGTTGGGACCCTGCACGCCAGTAGGCTATCCTACACCTAGATAATGGTTTCTAAACTTCTTAGGTACCTATATATGATTATATCGATTCAGGAAAACAAAATATCATAACCAGAATCGAAGGGACGGGGAAGTTCTGAGCTTAGAGAACTAGTTACAGATCCGCGCCTTTCGAACAGCTACCAATTGGGACCCTGCACGCCAGTAGGCTATCTTACACTACGATAATGGTTTCTAAACTTCTTAGGTACCTATATCTGATAAATTAGATTCAGGTAAACAAAATGTCATAACCAGATTCGAAGGGACGGGGAAGTTCTGAGCTTAGAGAACTGGTTACAGATCCGCGCCTTTCGAACAGCGCAGATCGGTAACTACTGATTTAAACTCAGAACTTCCTCGTTCCTTCGAATCTGCTTCTGATCTTTGGTTTTCCTGAATCGGACTGATCACATATAGGCACCTGACAAGTTCAGGGACCATTTTCCTACTGTAGGATAGTTTATGGGGTTCAGGATCTCAACTGGTTACGGTTTAAACAGCGCAGATCGGTAACTACTGATTTAAACTCAGAACTTCCTCGTTCCTTCGAATCTGCTTCTGATCTTTGGTTTCCTGAATCGGACTGATCACATATAGGTACCTGACAAGTTCAGGGACCATTTCCTACTGTAGGATAGTCTATGGGGTTCAGGATCTCAACTGGTTACGGTTTAAACAGCGCAGATCAGTAACTACTGATTTGAACTCAGAACTTCCTCGTTCCTTCGAATCTGCTTCTGATCTTTGGTTTTCCTGAATCGGACTGATCACATATAGGTACCTGACAAGTTCAGGGACCATTTTCCTACTGTAGGATAGTCTATGGGGTTCAGGATCTCAACTGGTTACGGTTTAAACAGCGCAGATCGGTAACTACTGATTTGAACTCAGAACTTCCTCGTTCCTTCGAATCTGCTTCTGATCTTTGGTTTTCCTGAATCGGACTGATCCCATATGGGTACCTGACAAGTTCAGGGACCATTTTCCTACTGTAGGATAGTCTATGGGGGTATGTTATAAACATGTTTTATTACATTGATGACCTCTTTGACATATATTCCAAAGCATCCCTTATTCATATCTAAGTCTATGTAACTTAAAGGAAGTACGGTATGCAAAGATTTGAATAGTTATTCATTAAATAATGCAGTTGTATTCACTGCTGAAATTGGGCCGAAATACCTACGGTTAATAAGCAATATAGACCCTTGTGCTAACCGTATATTCCCTTTCCTACCCTTGCTGGCCCTTCACCGTTGGTTCCTCTCTTCCCTGTTCCAATAAATCCGGGACGCGAACTGTTGTAGTGCTAGCTGGACTGTTGTTCCAAGCAACCGTGTACCGTACTCCTGTCCGGCTCTCAGCTGTCCCCGCGCCCAGTAGAAGATCCCTGGCAACGGAGCCCACGCACGCCAAACCCCTGAACCCACAAACTGAACCGGCCAAGTGCAATTCGAGCCACCAGATTGTAAACTCGCATTCTGAACGCTACGCTACGATCCTCCTCTTCCTCTTTTTTTCTTCACTTCGACTGGAGACAACTACTAACGAGGCAACGATCACAAGGCATACATGCATCGGTGAGCAGCCCTGGTCGCCAACTGCATCTTGGCCTTGTGATCGTTGCCTCGTTAGTGCAAGCTGCTCCTCGTAGTTACACAAGGCTAGTTCGACAAATTGTACAAGATTTCGGAAATTACAGAATCCAAGCAGGGGCAAATTTGGCCCTTCAGGAAGCGACAGAGGCCTACTTGGTGGGCCTCTTCGAGAACACTAATCTGGCGGCTATACATGCCAAGCGGGTAACCATTATGCCCAAGGATATGCAGGTGCGCTATCTACAGGGGTTTGGGGGTGGGGTGGGGGGTGGGTGGGCGGGGTGGGGGGTAAGAGTTGGATCCACACAAAATATGCTGCAGCTTCTGGGCAGATCCCTAGGTGGGCAGTTGGCCTTTGGTAAAAATATGCTGCAGCTGCTGGGACCCGTACACGACAAAACACAACACTACACTACACTACACTACACTACACAACAGTACACAACACTATACAACACTTCACAACACTACACAACACTACACAACACTATAGAACAAGGGGGTTGGGAGGGGGATGGGGGGGGGGGGGGGGGGGGGGGGGGGGGGGGGGACTGAGCTACTTGAAACACTCACTCATTCACTAACTTTGATGTCTGTTTCCACTTGCAGCTCGCTCGGAGGATTCGAGGGGAGCGAAACTAGGACTTGGCAAGAAGTTGTGGTGAGTTATGCTTTCATGCCTGAACCACCCTCATGTAACAACTTAATGAATGCATGTTACTTATCAATAATATCATAATATGGCTTAGCTGAACCTACCCATACTGTAGCCAAATAAGCGCCCTTGAGGCTGCTTGCTACAGAATGGGCGGGAGATGCGATTTGCCTTGTATGGTATGCCTGAACCACCCTCATGTAACAACTTAATTAATGCATGTCAGTAATAAAAAATATGGCTTAGCTGCACCTGCCCATTATGTAGCCGCATAAGCGCCCTTGAGGCTGCTTGCTACAAAATGGGTGGTCAATGCGTTTAGCCATGTATGCATCCACCACCCTCTGCACACACTTAAGTCACCAACATGATAAGTGCAGCACATTCTAAGCAGCATTATCTTACTCATTCTAATGTTTTTCCCTTGCAGGTCATTCATGAATGCTGGCTGTTGGGAGCAAGTAAAGGACGAATATGCAGTAGTGGAGCTGCCTGGAAGCTGCCATCATGTGGTGCCAAGCTTAGCCAATGGGATATTAAGGCATGTTAGTGCCCTGAATATATAGTAGCATGGAGCAGTAATCATAGGGTGACTTTAGTTTGGGTTTTGTTTATGAGGGTTTAAAGGTACTGCCTGTCCTTGTTGACCAGGACAGGCAGTACCTTTAAACCCTCATACAAAAAACCCCAAAATTTAATTTGAAATTTCAAGCACAGCAGTAGATAGGCCTATTATCCCTTCCACCACCTTGGACAATAGCCGGGCCTGGTAGTTGACAATATACAGCCTTCTTGTGCGATACCCACGAGAGCACTGTATTGTATTCATCAATTGTGCGATACCCACAACGATGAATACTTTCCCTACAACTGAATTAGACCTAACTTCCAGCCAGCTCCATTAGGTTGTACAGCTTCCAGCCATGGGTTGTACAGCTTCCAGCTAGCTCCTTAGGTTGTAGAACTTCCAGCCAGCTTCAATAGACTTTCACTTTGTGTGACAGGTTGTACAGCTTCTAGCCAGATCCATTAGGTTGTACAGCTTCCAGCCAGCTGCATTAGGTTGTACAGCTTCTAGCCAGCTCCATTAGGTTGTAGAGCTTCCAGCCAGCTCCATTAGACTTTCACTTGTGTGGCAGGTTGTAAAGCTTCCACCCAGCTCCATTAGGTTGTACAGCTTCCAGCCAGCTCCATAAGACTTTCACTTTGTGTGCCAGGTTGTATAGCTTCCAGCCAGCTCCATTAGGCTGTCTCTCTGTATATTAGGTTGTTGTGTAGCTTCGAGCCAGCTAAGCCGTCCTCAGCAAGAAAATTAAATATATGATACCAATTTGTTTTCTGGCATTATATTTGTTTCCTTTCTTGTAAAAGTTTCTTTCCTACCATTGTCCAAAGTGCGAGTACTTAAACACGCACACACACCCTACTTGGGCTGTTTCCAAACTCCTACATTCAACTTCAACTTGGTTATATAGCAGCTCACTGTACTTCAACTTGGTTACATAGCCAGACTTCAACTTGGTTACGTAGCCAGACTTCAACTTGGTTACATAGCCAGACTTCAACTTGGTTACATAGCCAGTTGTGACACTTGAGATTACAGCCATCATCTTGCTAGCACCTACACCCCACCCTAGATTTTTGTCTAGCCAATGAAAGCACAACTAATGTACTACAAGGTACGGATTTGTGCCGGTTATCGCTAGGCGCTCGCCCGCCTCGGATTCAAAGCTTCCTACCTCTCGGCAGCCTACATATGGGAGCTTAGCTACATTTCGAAGTGCAATATCTTCGACCACCTTGAATTCCGTTTGATATTGTCTTGATTGACTTCCGTCTGATTCAATGAATAAGCTGCTTGAATTGAATCACTGATTCAAACTGTTTTCAATGTACCCTGATTCAAGGGGGAAACCGCTTGATAGGGGTTCATTGATTCAAACCAGTTGATTCAAACGATTTCAAAGGTCTGCCTAAATACCGACGGTAGTCGTAACGGCACTCGTCATAGGGCGCAGGCGTAGTCTGCTTGGAGAGCATGCAGTACCGACTGCGAACCATGAGGGGAATGCGTCCCAGACTCACTCCAGTAACGCGCTTCGAGTTAACGATGTACTCGCCCACGTCATCGTTCCATGTGCGCACCTCCACGTTCGCATCAACAGTAAGAGAAGACGAGTACGTCATGTTGCGCATGCGCGCGTCGTTAGGGTACATAACTTTTGACATCCCGTCCTTCTCACAAATCATCGGTAGAGCAAGACAGGGGGACGTGAAGCTGATGCTCAGAACACTCTTGAACTGACGCAGGCGAGTGCAATATGTGTCACCGACCTCGATGGGGTTCATCCCGTTGATCACACACTCCAATTTCGAGGATACAAAGTCGTTGAAGGAATGCGTCTGGTGCTTCACAAGCTGGGCGCCATCTCCGTCAGAAGAAAAGTACCGGTCGATCAATGAGTGACCCGTCTCACGTGAGTACATGACGGACGATGACCGAACCGGGTATCGCGGTATATGGTGGGTCAAATAATCTCAATAATATCCTCAATAATGAGAAACATATGTTAGTTATGTAAATATTGTATGTCTTTACACTCAATGGGCGTTCCTTCCTCCCGGCGGATTTTTTAAAATTTATATTCAGAATTTAGAGCCTCTGGAACTAGCTTGAGATATCAGCCCCGATGAATCACAATTCCACTCCAGACCATGTTTTGAAACCAGTGAAAATCGGCCGGGAGGATGGAACGCCCATTACTCATCAAAAATATTTGATAAACCTTGGAAAACTTGGCATAAAGAGCTATCACAAAACAACACAAACAAGGGTTGGGTATACAATGGATTTCTTGTTGAGAGACGTTTTCGACATATTGGACGGCGACCACACGAGACTGACCGCATTGACACAAGATGTGCAAGTCGATCAGGCTGTACGCGCGAGCTCCATCCTCGCGCACAACAGCCTAATAGAGAACCTCTCTTTTCACACGGCATGGGCGGCGGTCACAGGAGCTCCGCCGTCACGATGGACGTACACCATCTTTAATAGTCTGCTGAAAGAGAGAAAGCTCAATGTCGATGACGCAATACAGGGGAGTCTCGTCGAATGTCTCCCGCTCACCAGAGTGCAGGAACCCACAACGCGTAAGGGAATGGTAGACAAGATGACCACCTGCTTCCTACAA
This sequence comes from Chlamydomonas sp. ICE-L, assembly GCA_013435795.1. NCBI lineage: Eukaryota > Viridiplantae > Chlorophyta > Chlorophyceae > Chlamydomonadales > Chlamydomonadaceae > Chlamydomonas > Chlamydomonas sp. ICE-L. The sequence goes on from JACBWV010000045.1 coordinate 6,590,708, forward strand.
ACGCATGCGCGTCTCCGTGCATCCGAGAGGGACTGCAAGAGAGCCCTCCTCGAGAAGATTGTGTGGCGCCACTGTCTTTTCCCGCGGTCTAGCGAGCTGCTAGAGGCGTTCCGGGAGAAAGACACACCCCTCCTTGACGCCATAGTGAAGGTGTACGTAGAAGAGGCGCCAGCGCCACTTGAAGTATTCGAAGATTGGTGCAGCGATAATACCGATACGGTTTCCGCCATAAGAGGAGTAATGATGGACGTGCGCAACTACGCGTCGAGGACTCGAGAAGTCATCAAGACGCTAAATCTTGGAGTACTCGATCCCGTATCCGACATGTACGTTTCATCAGCAGAGGATATGTCGGACGCTCGCAACATCGGCTGGTCGTGCATCGAGGCGCTCTCGCACGGCATATGTCTCAACGGCTACCTATGGCGCACAAATTCGGAAGAAGGAAGATATTCCTTTCTACATGTCCTTTGGCCATCTACGACCGGATCATCGTCGAGCTCCCGACAAACGATGCAGCCGCTTTCTTGAAAGCCGCCGAAGCTGTCCTCTCTGTAGCCACGAGAAGCTCTGGCAAACTGCGTCTCGAAATCGTTCCCTTCGTCATATAACCGTCATCATCATCGTCGCCATCAAATCAAGTACACAACGCGATCGTATGTGTCGACATTGACTCATCTTACGATGCTGCTTCAGACGCGATGAGGAAAAACAACTGTCTGATTTTCCCGGTGTGGAATCAAACGAATACTGCTTTGCCACCCAACATATTGAGTACTTTGCAGGCGGACCTCGTGATGCGATACGCGAGCGCCCCCCTGGACCCAGCGAAACCGAACGCAGTTCCTCTACACAACTTCGTACTTCGTTATGTCCACAACCGAAATCTTCTGAAACCGGTTGCTCGTCATCCCGAGGATCATCATAAGCCGATTATAGGAAGTTTGGTCGTTGTGGACAACCGCCCTAACGTGTGGAGCATGTTGTCCGTACTAGTGACTCTGGACAATCTAGATGTACGTAGGTGGCCGCGCGTGGTCGTCTTTTGTGCTCCTGAGAATGAGCGGTTCGTGCAACGCTCTCTCCCCCCGTCGCTTCTCCCCGGAGGGGTGGAGCTGGTCACGGTGGTAATGGAGAGCCTCTCTTACGCACCACCTCTTCCCGGACAGAAGCCCTTCAGCATCGAGAAGTACAGCAACATATTGAAGGACGCTTCCTTTTGGAGGCGTCTGAAGGAGGTCGCGGTGGGCGACATGGCTTTGTTCGTCCAGGACGATGGTATGATTGTGCGCCCTGGCATCGAAGAGGACGAGGAAATTATGGCGCAAGACTACGTTGGCGCGCCGTGGGCGGACGCTCCCGCGAAGCGGAACTGAAGCGTCTGGTTCCCACCCTCGTAGGTAACGGCGGTCTTTCCCTGCGACGCGTGGATGCGTGTCTCGACGTGACCGAATCTATTCCAGTGCGCCGGTGTGGAGATCGCTTGTTCAATTTCAACCTTCAACCTGAACCGGAGGACGTTTTATTCGCGCGCTCGTTCGCCGCGATCGGACGCGGCTGCCCCACGGAAGTGGGCGAAAGGTTCGCCATGGAACAACGCATTTCTTCATCCAAGGGTTCCAAACCGTTCGGGTTCCACAAACCGTGGCCCTATCTACCAAAGGAAGTTGTAGCGGAGTTTATGGTTATATCTTCTTAGATGAGGACAGAGTAACTCCAGTAGTAACTAGTAGTTTCACCCCCGTTTTGATATCATCAGGCAATTTGGTATCATCGGTCGTGCAAACAGGCTTGATTTCCGAATTCATCTTCGACATGTGGTCCATGAACTCCAATGTTCCAAGAGGGCTCGTATTGTTTTCTCTTTGAATCATGTCTATAATGCCTTTAATTTCCTCGACACTGTTAATATCTTTACTTATTGAGTTAAGATAGCCTACAATCTTTTAATGTATTGTGAGCTGTTCTACATTTAAGGTTTTATTAGAGTTAAGATCTTTAATTGTTTTTATTTCGTTTCCAATATTATTCAATATATTTGTTGTATTCAAGTAATATTTTAGAAACTCTCTTAACACGATAGGTATGTTGGGTACTGTCGCCAAATTATATTGTTCGTTTATGTAAAAACAATTATACCAATACTTTAATTTGTTAATATCGACGTATAAGGTTTTGTCTTCTTGACGTGGAGAATTATTAAAAACTCCAAATACAACGATATTAATATTCGTTGGGTCGTCTCCTATTGCAATTTTCATAGCATTATTTTCATGTTGTGTTGATAATAATTGTGTTGAATTGGTCGTGACGAATCTATCTTGAAGGACAGGAAACAATCCATTTGTGCATTTCGGGTATGTTGCACTCCTATTTTGTTTGTCCGCATTCAACAATGTAAAAATATGGTTTCGCATTATCTCGATTGATTTGTTTATGTGCATGCCTTCGCCGGCACGACACTCGCACACCTTTCTAATTTCGTCAAGACGAACAACACACTTCTTATAATAGTCATGGATTTTTTTTAGTATTGAAATTTGGTAAACCCAATTGTTAGGTGGAGCTTCAGTACCCCCCCCACTCGATTTTAACGTTATTTTACATTTCGTATAAACTTCTATAAATGAAAGATCATTGTATGAACGTGTGTCGAAATAACGTCTATAAAACTTATATGTAAGATCTTGTTGTCTAGGAATCTTTTTTTTGTCCGATAAAGTAATAACCACATTGTTATCAAGTTCAATTCTTATACTCTCATATTTCAATTTAGTAACACTAAATTTAAATTTAGTATTATTTATATGACTTAAATGTTCTACATTTTTATGATTTGTATCATACAATAACATGTCAGTAATACGTTTAGGAAGTTCACCTCTTTTTTTAGGATTATGTGTATGTATCGGATTTGTGTTGTTGTTCTGTACATCCCAAACTGTAAAATTCATCTTATTAAAACCAATCAGCATAATAGACCTTAATAGGGTTTTCTGTGTATTCAATTTTCCCCAATTTTCATTTCCTTTTAATTTTTGCGTGTATTGCGCAGGTAATTCATATGGTATATCCTCTTCAGGAACGTTGTATGCTAACATTTCGTCAAACAATGTTATTTCAATTGGAATTTTATTTATTTTTTCTTTAAATTTTTCATTTATTGTTTCTTTAAAAAAAGCTAAAGCGTTTTGTTCTTCTGTATCATGCTTATGTTGGTTGATAGTATAATTGTTGTGTATAGTGTTTTGTTTTTTTATTTGTGCATTAAATGTGTTTATAATGTTGGTTTGTTCATCCAAGTCAAAGTTATAATTCTTAAAAACAAAAAATTAACGTATTCAATTCATCTTTTAAAACCATTAAATCGTTCTCTTTGTTATCCCTGATGTATTTAATTGTACCACCTTTTTGAACAATTTGATTTTTAAAATTTTCATATAAATTTTGATTTATTACAACTGCTTCATCACTTAATGCGTATCCAATATTGTTTTTTTCTTTGCAAAACTGTATGTCTTTTGTAATAAAGGGTGATGATGCGTTATAGAATAATCCGTTTGTGCCACGATTACTTTTATGTTAGCAAATTTAATCAGTTCTTGAAGTGAGCTGCATGAAAATATATTCTCAACGCCCGCGTAGTCAGCTATATACATATTTACTGATTTTTCGGATGTCCTGTTAATCAGTGTTAGTTTTACAATCACATGACTTCTAGAACTTTGGACATTATTAGTCGTAGCAGCAATGCGACGTTGCTCAGGTTCGTCTACTAATTTAATTATACAGTCACCAAGGCTTGTTTTTATAGATATGTTTATACTTCCTTTATGTTCTTGTGTAAGTTCAAATATTTTTGTTTGTATGTTTTTTGTAAACTCAAAGACATTACTATTGTATGTAGTTGTCCCGTAGTAATCTTCATAAAGGTTCATCTGTATTCTAGTTACATCTTTTAAATTATCTATTATTTTAAGCAATATGCCAGGTTCTTGTATCGGTTTTCCATTTATTTCATGTCTATAATTTATCAAAGATGATGTTTTTCCTGCACCACTCGAACCATATCCCACTACAAACACGGACTCATTCTTCGTAAGTAAAGAAGTTATTTCAGTACATTTATCAGCGACATTTTTATTTCCTATTTCCTCGTAAAATACATTTGTAAATGGTCCTGAAACATACATTACATTACATTACATTACATTACATTACATTACATGTTAAAGTCTACTTGACACCGCGAGGGTGTATGAGACTCTGTGCTTTAAACAAAAAGAAAAAGCACCCACAAAGCAAAAAACCCCATTACATCAGGGGTGTGTCGAGGACAAACAAACCAAACTCCCAACCACCGTTTTGGTGGCGTAGGTATTAAACCCCTTAGAGCCGGACCCAGATCTCAACCACTTACAGTGGCGGAGGTAAGAAGCTAACAACTGAGAAGTCACAAGAAGAAAAAAAGGGATGATAAATTACGGTGCCACTAAGCAGTCCAGGGCTTCTTGTCTTGCTCTTCTACAAGTAGAAAGATAGTCGGCTAGGTTGCTCCAAAAAGACTTAGTGCCATTTCCATTCATAAAGGTTCTGAATGTGGAATCGCAGAATTCCACATTCCATACGGTTAAGTCGGTATCCTCCTGGACATGCCTATAAATATCTGTAAACAGCTTCTGGTAGCGGAGGCGAATATCATTATTAAAAGGGCACTCAAATATATGCATTTCATCCTCAGGTTTTTGGAACCCACACATTTGACAGTGTCTCATTGAGCGAGGGATGTGTGCTCTATCCACCACCCTCATTCTTTCTGTGTTCAGCCAATGGGAACCCATTCTAAACTGTGCTATGGAACGAATCTGATCCTGCTTATGTAAGGCGGATGTAAAGGGAATCAAGCCATTCTCATCATTACTGTTGGCTGCGAACCATTTTTGGTATCGGAGGCGTTTAAAGCCAACCCTTCTCTCATCAGGGATGTCTCTAACTGCATTGGTGTCACTTGGGTACTTAAACCTCCATGACTCAAAAACTTCAGACATAATACCTTCGACATCGACAGCCTCCAAAATGTTGATGTTTTTACTGGATCCTAGCTTGTGGAGAGCACAACGCAAGTCATGAACCCAGCCAGTGTTGGAGTCAAAAGATTCCTCAAGAGCCATTCTAATGAGATCCTCAGGTTCTTTATGAATGGTCTTGTTCCAGAAGCGCAAAGCTTGTTTAAGCCAAGCAAAAAACAACGGGGTTCTACCCAGCTCTTCCATGATAATATTAGATGTAGTAGATTGGCAAACACCCAACATTTGTTTAAGTATACCTCTATGCCATTTCTCACAAGCATGGTCATTTGAGATAAGCGTGTTGTTCAGAATAGAAGGAGCCCACACCTCACAGCCAAAATTCAGGATAGGTTGTACAAGAGAATCAAACAGGTGGGTGAGAATATCAATATTGTATATCTCCATAGTATGGCATCGCCTACGGAGCATGTGGTGTGCCTTTTGGGCCTTAGTGAGCATCCTAGAAAAAGCAGCTTTTGCACGATTGCTTGAGTCACCATCCACAAAGAGGGATCCCAAGTAGATAAAAGATAACTTTGTAGAAAGTTGTGCTCCATCATAGACAAATTTGTAATCAGGATCCATGCGGGCCTCATCACAGAATTGCTTGTTGAAAACGACAATCTCAGTTTTCTTTATATTCACAGCCATCTTAGTAGCCTCGCAGAAATCTCTCAGGCAGTCAAGCATCGCTTGCATATCTGCCGGGGATTCTGCCATTATAGCTAGGTCATCAGCATAAAGTAACAGTTGCAGAATCTTTCCCCTAAGCTCAGCCCCTACATTTGGGAGCTTGGATTGGAGGAACGATTCAATTCTATCAATGAACAGACCGAATAGGAGTGGGGATAGGGGGTCTCCTTGTTTAACTCCTACAAGGGATGGAAAGGAGGATCCAATGTCCCCATGTAGGCGAACTTGGAAAACAACATGATTATACATGGACTTCAGAATACTGAGATAGGGGTCCTTGACTCCTAGCCTTGCTAAGCAATCCCATAGCAAGTCTCTGTTGACCCAATCATAAGCCTTCTTGAAATCAACAAAAGCCACAAAGAGTGGTTTTTTCTTTTCTCTATATTTATCTACAATATGGTTAAGAATGAATGATGCATCTGCAGTCCCCCTACCACTTCTAAATCCATATTGGCCAGCGGCTCTAAGGTTGAATTCTTCTGACCAATCATCTAGTCTACGTAGCATGCAAAGGGAGAAGATCTTTCCTATGGAGTTGCTCCCCGCAAGACCTCGATAGTTGTCCTTGTCATACACACTGCCTTTGGATTTGGGTACGGGTACCAAGGCAGCTGCAGCCCATTGGCTAGGGTAAGAAGTCTTCCAGATGAGATTAAACAGGTTAGTCATAGCTTGTACAAATCGGGAGTTGGCCTCATGGGAAGCAAATCTGTACCATTCTGCAGGGATACCATCTACCCCGGGGGAGGAGTTTTTCCGTATACGTATTCTTGACATCGTTATTTTCCGTATACGTATTCTTGACATCGTTACTTATTCATGACATCATTACTTATTCCGTATACGTATTCTTGACATCGTTATTTATGTTTGTAAAAAGATACTTTGGCTTATGTTCGGTAACTCTAAACTTATTTTTCTCATTCATATATCGATCACCATCACCTCGAATTCTCAAGTACGTCAACAATTTTGGGCGAAAATCATAGTTCGCAGGCATTATCTTTAAAATCGAATCATCGAAACACTTCAAAAACGTTGTTTTTGATAATTGATTGAACAATTCTGTGAATTGATCACATGCACGTCCTACATATTGTGGATTACATGAACTTCCACTTGTGCAACTTGTTAAATGATACAATTCGGTAAGTTTATCTGGTATTGTCACTTTCATTTCTGGGTCTACGAAGATATATTTTTTATATATTTGCATACTGAGAGTCTCTTTAAATAGGTTTTGGCGTTTTGTTGTGTCTAAATACATAATATTTAATAGTATAGATTGGTTCAACATCAAGTTATACAATACAAGCATGGTAAATATGCCGTTCACATCTTTCATATCTTCATTAATTCCATTTTCATAGTTGAGGGGGGACCAATCATATTTTTTTACGTACTCTATAATTATTTTATTAACGTCTTCTTTAGTTAGTTCACCATCAACGAATATAATTGGTTGTTTACTATATTGTGATATTATAGTTTTATTTTGTTGTACTTTTCTCTTTGCTTCTGTTAGAATTGTAATTTCATTTAGGTTTTTAGCCAGCGAATCGTTCTTCTCCTTCTGCTTCTGAGCAAGCGCCTGCGCCTGCGCCTGCGCAAGCGCCTGAGCAAGCGCCTGCAATCGCTCCCGCTCCCTCACCTGCTCCTGAGCAAGCGCCTGCCTCCGATCTTGCGACCTCTTATGCTTCCCGAACACTTTCTCTATAAGTTTGTTGATTTGCGTTTGAACATTTTGTATATCCTGGTTTTGTATATCACTTTTCTTGTCATCCTTTAATATGTAAAAATGCGTCAGTATATCAACGATGGATTGAACAAACACCAATGCAATCTCGAAATTAATTTCTTCATATGGTTCGTTAGTAATTTCAAAAGAGTAAGTTAATTTGTCACGAGTTGATGTAATATTTTTTGCATCATCATTAAATTCCCATTTTATATCGTCTTTGAGTCCATTTAAAACAACCACACTTTGTTCTATGCACACAGGTAAGGAATACCTTTTTGTGTTGTCAAATTGCAATTTATATCCTATTACAGGTTTAGGTCTCTGCTTCTTCTGCTGCGACGACGAAGACATCAGTGCTGAATGACTATTTGAATTCTGTAACATATTTTTTAAAAGAAAGTTAAAATTACACTCGACATAACATATAAATGAAACGTCTCTGTGTACGGACACACCGGACTGTGGCCTAATGTTGTAGCGATACTGTCGTCGTTGTCGGTCAAATGATCTGCGACCACATCTCCTCCTCATTCTTCAGCGTCAACGTTGCCCGCATGATTCTCGGCGACCCCGTGCATTAGGATAGCTATCATGATTGGAGGTGGACCAAAGGGTCGCGAAAGCACGTCGTACACGGTGTCTAGCAACCGCATCACCCGGCGATACATGCGCGCGTTACGGTCGTTTCATAGCATGCGCCAAGATCCAATAAGTTGCCCCTGCAAAGTGCGCACTATATCTCTTCCGTAAGCTCCCCCCCACCCCATACGAGCGTTCGAGCACGAAGCGCCCACGAAGGAGAACATCGCGTACGTCGCATGCAAGCGAAAGTCTACGTTTCGAGTATACAAGTAACCCTCAGGACCCTCAGGACCCTCAGGACCCTCAGGACCCTCAGGATCCTCATGACCCCCATTACCCTCAGGACCCTCAGGACCCTCGGAGGGTCCCTGTGGAATTTGAAATAGCTCACCGATAGTCTGATCGCAGTCATGTATATTTGCATGTGGTGGAATGACGGCTGTCCAGTCTCCTTCGAATTGGACCTTTTCGTAAAGGTCCATTGCGTACGTGAGCACCATGGACGAGTATATGATTGTGTTCAAAGCGCGAGAGCACAATACCTCAACCGGCACCTGCGAGACGACGTCTCGATGCCACCCTCTTCTCCAGGTCGCGCCATAGAGAGTCGAGCGAGCAAGCATCCGGAACACGTCGTCGTCCATACATATCTCGGCGGTAGAGCCCGACCAGGGGTCATACCAAGACAGACCGCTAATCAAATTATAGTTGGTGCAATCACTAATATTTGTCCCATCACTACTATTTGTTATTATTGCTGACGTTTTTGCATTAATCACATGCAGGGCATTCCAGCGAGCAGCGTGAAGGATCGAGCGAACACACCTAACCAAGTTCGGAACCGTGATGTAGCTCTGGAGAAGGATGGGAAATTCTTCGCCCTCTTGATTCAGGCATTCATGCGACTGTATGAAGCCGGGTAGTTCCCGGTCGAGGCACTTGCGCAGTAGACGCTTCTTCACTGGAAGGACGGCGTCGCGGCACGCGCGTGACGTCAACAACAGACTACCGATGTCCCACTACCGATACATATTCCATCATCGGGAGACCGGAAAGGATTGTGATAAACCAACTGGTGCATCAAGATCAACAAGATGTCGTCCTCGAAAGACGGCGGCATGTATGACTCCGCACTTGTATTACTCTAATATTTGTATTATAGAACATTAAAAAAATACGACCCACGTTCCGCATGTACTGGTGGTGGATCGTCGCAACAAATATTATTTGCGCGGAATGCCACACAAAAAAAATAACATGTACAGAAACATAAAAAAAAAACATGAGTGCTGCAAACATAACAATTGGGGCTGAGACTTCTCGGGGGCAGGGGCAGCAGGGGCAGCAGGGGTCGGCTGCTCCGGGGCAGGGGCCGGCTGCGGTGCATCAGGGGCAGCAGGGGCAGCAGGGGTCGGCTGCTTCGGGGCAGGGGCCGGCTGCGGTGCATCAGGGGCAGCAGGGGCAGCAAGGGTCGGCTGCTTCGGAGCAGGGGCCGGCTGCGGTGCATCAGGGGCAGCAGGGGCAGCAGGGGTCGGCTGCTTCGGGGCAGGGGCCGGCTGCGGTGCATCAGGGGCAGCAGGGGCAGCAGGGACAGCAGGGGCCGGCTGCGGTGCATCAGGGGCATCAGGGGCAGCAGGGGCAGCAGGGGCAGCAGGGGCAGCAGGGGTCGGCTGCTTCGGGGCATGTGAATGCGGCCCCTGCTACTCAGGGGCAGGGGCAGCTGCAGGGGAATGCGGTTCAGCAAGTAAATTCGGGGCAGTCTGTTACGGGACAGTCTGTTACGGGGAATGCGGCTGCGGGGCAGGGGTGGGGGCAGGGGAATGCTCAGCAGGCGGCTGTGCAAACCGTATCGATGGCACAGACGAAGCTAGGGTATAGTTTGAAAATAATGAACGATAACGACTTTATCAGAAATGGTACACTTGACCTTTTAAATAAGTCTGTTGCCGATACTTTAAAAAGTTTGGTAAATTTACATTTAAGTATTACGGTTCCGAGTGATTTTACCTTTCCAGATAATGTTGACCAATCCTCCGACCTACAAAAGTCCGCTTATATATGTTACGCATTCTACGAGATTGCCATGTGGAAAAATCAGGGACTAAACGAGGCCATACGTCCCAATGTCAACGATGTTGGTGAAGACGCAGTGAATCGTGCGAAAAAGGTTCTAACCGATAATATGGGATTAATTCATGTAGACAATAGAGACAAAATAAAAGACTACATTTCACAAATTATCTTAACGGGCGTTCCTGCATCCGGATGATTTTGACTGGTTGCGAAACATGGTCTGGAGAGGAATTGTGCTGATATCTCTAGCTAGCGAGTCGTTCCGGAGGCACTAAATTATGAGTAGAAATTTCAAAAAATCCGCCGGGAGGCAGGAACGCCCATTTTATGTCGTTGCTTGGAAACACACTCATTTTCACATGCGGTAAGTGCAACCCACGAGTTTGAGTTGTTCTTTATTTTCACCGAATGAACAATCGCACGTGATCTTCGCAACAGTGCACGCCCTAACCATATCATCGTATTCATCCTCTCCCCAAGGATACAAGGATTGCCTCATGCACACGCCCGGTATGTTGGACGCGACTAGCAAGTCACCGTTCCGTATGTCCCCTCCCTGTCCACACACTAGCACCCCCCCCTCGCCAGCAGAGTTCACACTGACCCTCCCTAGTAGAGAGTCTTTTCCCGGCAGGCGCGCGATCACGGTGCCCACCTGAAATTCCCTCCCTCCGTCGTTCGTATGCACTGTACTCACAACGCCGAAGACGCGCGGGTCCCGAGCGCGACGGCAAAGCGTCACCACTGGCAGAGCCTCGTCCACGTCGTGGAGGTCCTCGCACCCGTCGAGGTCGCAGTACGCGCCGGTGGCCACCACCACAGCGCCAGGCCGCAAAGCAAGAAGATCCTCCCCCTCCGCAACCCGGCACCGATGCTGGCCTGTGAAGTTAAGCACTCCGGGCCTGAAGGATCCCGTTAGACGCGTGGACACCCCATCTTCGGACAGGAAGACCAAGTCTTTGGAGGCGACATCACCAAAGACAGCCCACGACGAGGGGCCCGGGAACGAGAGCGCTCCGCCTAGACGCGTTAGGTCCGCATTAAGTTCGAGCGTGTACTTGTTACTTTGGGCTGCTCGGTATCCGCACACGCGGTTCATGACGTTGATCTCTCCCTCGCTGGCAGTCTGTGCACCTGCACCGATCGCGAGGGAGAGAGCACCTCCCGCCGTCGCGCCGGCGCCGATGGCCACTCCCCCTTTGGCACCGACACTCGATGCTGAGCCTATCGCCACGGCATCCTCGACGTTCCCCGCGCCAACGTCTGCGGCGCATCCCACGAGAGTATTCGCCCTGCCGGAGACAATTGTCGCGCCAGCGAGAGCTCCCACGACCGTCGTCGCGCCACCGCCCACCAGCGAGGTCGCCGACGAGTACCCGATGACGCAGTTGTAAGAGGAGGCTATGCGCAAGGAGGACTCGCCCCCTATGACCACATTGTATGAGCCTGTGCGTGAAAACAACGCCACCTGGTACCCCAAGTAGGAGTTCATGATGCCTACGGATTGTGGCGCTGCGTTGTAACCGACCGACAGAGACTGATTCTGAGTCGTCGCGACCCCCCCCCCCCCTTCAATTGGTCCTCGCCCGTGAGATTCGCGTTACCGGAAGAAGATATAGACATTTATTGGAAACCACTATAATGATTGTGCAGAATTTGTCGTAATACTCGGTCATACGATTTTGTTAAATTTTTTAAGCACTTCCACCATCTTATCAACACTAGCTTGAATTTGTTTGGTGTCTCCCCTATCATTGATGATGTATGTGTTGACGCGCCCGATAATGTAATGGACTAACAATTCTGCCATGTTGTCAGAACACAACGATTGGTAATTGACCGTGATGTGTAGTCCTCTCAAATGTGACTATAAAATCCTTCTTGTATGTTTCTTTTATTTTTTTGAGATGTTGTTTCATAAGTTCCATCAAGTAGTCGGACACGCAAGGAGGAGGTGTTTGCGCAGCCATGTTTTATTACACATCTGTCATACATTTTAGACCAATTTTAATTGGGTGTACGCGCAAAGTACACTCGACAGAACACTTAAATGATTGACCTACATTCGGCGGAACAGTAAAATGAAACATATATCAGATGGAAATAAATGTACGACATCGCCGTTAGAAAATTGGCGTTAAGAATGGTCTCTGACTTGGGATTTCGTACATGGAGTCCAAAACTTATTTGAGAACAACTGTATTCATGAGCTTCAGCGCCTCCACGGCCTCGGCCTCCAGGTAGGAAGTCGGGTACTTCGTGACGCACTGTGCATGGTCGGTCATCCTCTTCGGCTTGGTTGAGTGCGCATTCTTGGGAAGAATCTTCTCCGGATGTGTTTGAGCCCCGAAGCCAGGATGCGGTGTTTTAATTAATCTGAAGACGCCCATGTAGATTGGTTTGTTCCCTGCACAAAATATGGTTTGCCACATCATGGACGCGACGTTGCTGTACATGCTCATCCGGACGAGCACCACTTCGAAGTCGCGGGTGATTAGCATGTTGTACACATGCGGGTCGCAGATGTGGTTCCGGACGAAGACCGTGTACTCCTTGCCCCCCTTGATGAGTACACACTTCAACGCGGTTGGATGCCTTGCTGGCTGTGTAGATGGGAGGATGAGGGAGGATCGATCTCGTGGCGAAAAAGACTTGCGTTCACGTAAGGATTTCATTGATGCGATGCATTGCAGAATTTACCAATTCTCGGACTTGAGAATATCCATTTCTTGATACAAGGTTTTGTGTTGGTTTGCATTGAATTGAATGCAACCCAAATAGTGACAAGCCGGGCAAAGGGTCGACACTAGTAGTTGGAATAAGGGTGCGCCACGCAATTTACAAAAACAATTAGACGTTGGGTTGCAGCCCCCCCCTTGATAGAGGTATTGTTGCTGTACACGTGGGGTCAGGACGATTCTTCAAGGTCTCCGCATATCGGCTATCTCAAACCGTAAGAGGGGTAAGAAGACTGCGTAACGTTGTTGTTGCTTAGAACCCACGGTCGATATGGAAACCCGCATCCCCTGTACACCGCCACCACACAGAAGGCCACTACATCCATCATGGTAGGCGGAGACACCAACAAATTCAAGCTATGTTATAACGATGTAAAGTGCTTGCAGAGATTTTGACAACACTCAATACATATTAAAAAAGATGCGCATTTTAGTGGTTTTAAATGGTCTATATCTTCTTCCGGTACGCGAATCTCACGGGCGAGGACCAATCGAAGGGGGGGGGGATCGCGACGACTCAGAATCAGTCTCTTGTCGGTCTGCTTACAACGCAGCGCCACAATCCTAGGCATCATGAACTCCTTCTTGGGTACCAGGTGCGTTGTATTCACGCACGGGCTCATACAATGTGGTCGTAGGGGGCGAGTCCGCCTTGCGCCTAGCCTCCTCTTACAACTGCTTCTCGGACTCGTCGGCGACCTCGCGTGGGCGGTGGCGCGACGACGGCCGTGGAGCTTCTCGCTGGCGCGACAATGTCTCCGGAGGGCGAATACTCTCGTGGGATGCGCCGCAGACGTTGGCGCGGGACGTCGAGGATGCCGTGGCGATAGGCTCCGCATCGAGTGTAGGTGCCAAAGGGGGAGTGGCCATCGGCGCCGGCGCGACGGCGGGAGGTGCTCTCTCCTCGCCTCGTGTGCAGGTGCACAGACTGCCAGCGAGGGAGAGATCAACGTCATGAACCGCGTGGTCGGATACCGATCAGCCCAGAGTAACAAGTACACTCTCGAAACTTATGCGGACCTAACGCGTCTAGGGGAGCTCTCTCGTTCCTCGTCGTCGGGCTGTCTTTGGTGATGTCGCCTCCAAAGACTTGGTCTTCCTGTCCGAAAGATGGGTGTCCACACGCTCTAACGGGATCTCTTCAGGCCCGGATGCTTACCCTTCACAGGCCAGCATCGTGCCGGGTTGCGGAGGGGGAGGATCTTCTTGCTTTGCGGCCTGGCGCGTGGTGGTGGGCCACCGGCGCGTACTGCGACCTCGACGGGTGCAGGACCTCCTCGACGTGGACGAGGCTCTGCCAGGGACGCTTTGCCGTCGCGCTCGGGACCCGCGCGTCTTCGGCGTTTGTGAGTACAAGTGCATACGAACGACGGAGGAGGAGATTTCAGGTGGGCACCGTGATCGCGCGCCTGCCTGGAAAAGACTCTCTACTAGGCGGGTCATTGTGAACTCTGCTGGCGAGGGGGGGGTGCTAGTGTTGGACAGGGAGGGGACATCACGGAACGGTGACTTGCTAGTCGCGTCCGACAACTCGGGCGTTTGCATGCGGCAATCCTTGTATCCTTGGGAGAGGAGTGAATACGATGATATGGTTTAGGGCGTGCACTGTTGCGAGATCACGTGCGATTGTTCATTCGGTGAAAATAGAGAACAACTCAAACTCGTGGGTTGCACTTACCGCATGTGAAAATAGACATGTACAACTACATCGACCGTCGACACTTAACTGAATACGTTCTCATAGTGTTACGTGCTCACACCGGATGCGACATAAGTTATTGCGACTCAACTGGTCGTGATGTCTACTCACGGTGCGCACATTTGGAGTCACTGTAGCTTTATATGTTTAAATGTATTCGTTTATTTTGTCTATATTTTTTCAGGAATTAATTGCATATATTGGTTAACTGTATTCGCACGATTCACTGCGGCTTCACCAACATCGTTGACATCGGAAGTTTCATTGTTTAGTCCCTGGTTTTCCACATGGCAATCCTCGTAGAATGCGTACATATATAAGCAGACTTTTCCACGAGGATTGATCATCAACTCAATCGGAAAGTAATACTCGGCCATTATTAAATGTGAATTCCAAATGTTTAAAGTATCGCAACAGACTCATTTACCTTTAAGTTCAATTCGTACCACATCCTCTGAGAAGTCTTCCATCGTTCATTATTTTCAATAACCCTATGCTTCGCTCTGTGCCCGCGATCGGCTAGCAGCCTCCTGCTGAGCATCCCTGCCCCGGCCCGCAGCCCATGTAACAACGCCATCCTGCTCCCGATTCCGCCCTGCCCCGAATTCCGCTAAACCGCATTTCCCCGGCCCATCACATCCGATTAGCTTGAGCCGCCGCTGCCCGCGAGCCGCATTCCCCTGCAACCCGCAGCTCCCCTGCAGAACATCGCCCCTGCCCATTCACATACTTGATAGGAGCCTCCGCTGCCGAGCGCCATTCCCCTGCATCCGAGTCCCCTGCACCGCACGCTGCCCCCTGCCCATATTCGCCCTTACCATTCAGCTCTGGTAGCACTGCCGCTGCCCTGACCCATTCCCTCTGCCCGCAGCCTGCCCCGCCATACCCCCTGCCCCCATATATTTGTTGTGCACTCATGTGTTTTTCTTATGTTTCTGTACATGTTATTTTTTGTGTGGCATTCCGCGCAAATTGTTTGCGACGATCACCATACATGCGGAACGTGGGTCCGTATTTTTTTAATGTTCTATAATACAATATTAGAGTAATACAAGGTGCGAGTCATACAGGCCGCCGTCTTTCGAGGACGACATCTTGCCGATCTATGCACCATTTGGTTTACACAATCGTTCCGGTCTCCCGATGATGGAATATGTATCGGTAGGGGACACGGTAGTCTGTTGTTGACTCACGCGCGTCCGCGACGCCGCCTTCCGTGAAGAAGCGTCTACTGCGCAAGTGCCTCGACCGGGAACTACCCGCTTCATACAGTCGCATGAATGCCTGAATCAAGAGGGCGAAAGAATTTCCCATCCTTCTCCAGAGCTACAACCGGTTCCGAACTGGTTAGGTGTTTCGCTCGATCCTTCACGCTGCTCGCTGGAATGCCCTGCATGTGATTAACGCAAAACGTCAGCAACAATAACAAATAGTAGTGATGGCACAATATGTGATTGCACCAACTAAATTTGATTAGCGGTCTGTCTTGGTATGACCCCTGGTCGGGCTCTCCTCCGCCGAGATATGTATGGACGACGTGTTCCGGATGCTTGCTCGCTCGACTCTCTATGGCGCGACCTGGAGAAGAGGGTGGCATCGAGACGTCGTCTCGCGTGCCGGTTGAGGGTATTGTGCTCTCGCGCTTTTGAACACAATCATATACTCGTCCATGGTGCTCACGTACGCAATGGACCTTTACGAAAAGTCCAATTCAAGGAGACTGGACAGCCGTCATTCCCACACATGCAAATATACATGACTCGATCAGACTATCGGTGAGCTATTTTCAAATTCCACAGGGACCCTCCGAGGTCTGAGGTCCTGAGGTCCTGAGGGTAATGGGGGTCCTGAGGATCCTGAGGGCGCCTGAGGGTGTCCATCCTGAGGGCTAGTCCTGAGGGTCCTGAGGGTTACTTGTATACTCAAACGTAGCTTTCGCTTGCATGCGACGTACGCGATTGTCTCCTTCTTGGGCGCTTCGTGCTCGACGCTCGTATGGGGTGGGGGGGAGCTTACGGAAGAGATATAGTGCGCACTTTGCAGGGGCAACTATGGGGTCTTGGCGCATGCTATGGAACTACGTAACAGCGCGCATGTATCGCCGGTGATGCGTTGCTAGACACCGTGTACGACTGTCTTTCGCGACCCTTTGGTCCACCTCCAATCATTATAGCTATCCTATGCACGGGGTCGCCGAGATCATGCGGGGAACGTTGACGCTGAAGAATGAGGAGGAGATGTGGTCGCAGTATCATTTGCCCGCAACGACACAGTATAGCGACAACATTAGGCCACAGTCGGTGTGTCCGTACACAGAGACTTTCATTATATGTTATGTCGAGTGTAATTTTAACTTTCTTTAAAAAAATATGTTACAGAATTCAAATAGTCATTCAGCAACTGATGTCTTCGTCGTCACAGCAGAAGAAGCAGAGACCGTAAACCTGTAAAGGATATAATTGCAATTTGACACACAAAAGGTATTCCTCCTGTGTGCATAGAACAAAGGTGTTGTTTTGAAGACTCAAGACGATATAAAATGGGAATTTAATATTGATGCAAAAAATTACATCAACTCGTGACAATTAACTTACACTTTTGAAATTACTAACGAACCATATGAGAAATTATTTCGAGATGCATTGGTGTTTGTTCAATCCATCGTTGAATACTGACGCATTTTTACATATTAAAGGATGACAAAAAATGTATATACAAAAGTGTTCAAACGCAATCAACAACTTATAGAGAGTGTTCGGAAGAAGAGCCAAATAAAAGAGGCGCAGAGGGAGCAGAGCTTGGAGGCGCAGGCCAGAGAGGTGAGGGCGCGGCAGGATTAGGCGTGGCTCAGGAGGCAGTGAGGCGAGCGAGCAGAAGCAGAGGAGCAGAGGATTGCGAAAAATCGAGGAAAATCTCGAAGGCTGCGCAGAAGCAAAGCTAGAGGAGAGAAACGATGACGTAAGCCTAAGCCCTACTGATTTTACATTATAAAGAAGCAGAGAAAAATACACAAATAATAAAAATATAATACAAAATGTAACCACAACAAATTAATTTCTCTGATGGTGCACTACTAAAGAAGAAGTTAATACAATAATTATAGAGTACGTAAAACAATAATGATTGGTCCCTCCTCAATATGAATAATAAAGATAAGAAGCAAGCTGTGAACGGCATATTTACCATGCTTATATGTATAACTGATGATGAACCATCTATCCTATTAAATATTATGTCTTAGACAAAAAAACGCGAACCCTATTTACAATACTCCGTATGCAAGTATATAAAAATATATCTTCGAGCCAGAATATGAATGTGACAATACTAGATAAACTTACCGACTTGTATCATTCAACAGTTGCACATGTGAAGTTCATGATCCAAAAAATGTAGAATTGCATGTGTAAATTCACAAATTGTTAATAGGATTATCAAAAAAGAAAAACGTTTTGAATAGTGTGTTTCGATGATTCGATTTTAACGATCATGCCGATACCATATGATTTTCGCCCAAAATTTTGACGACTTGAGATTCGAGGTGATGGTGACGATCTAATGATGAAATAAGTTTAGAGTTACCGAACATAAGCCAAGTAACTTTTTACAAACATAATAACGATGTCCCAGAATACGTATGTTTTCGACCATTTACAACTGTATTTCTCAGGAATAGAAATAAAATGTCGCTGATAAATGTACTGAATAACTTCTTTACTTACGAAGAATTACCCGTGTTTGGTAGTGGATATGTTCGAGTGGTGCAGGAAAAACATCATCTTTGATAATTATAGACAGAGAAATAAATGGAAAACAGATACAGACCTGGCCTATTTGCTTAAAATAATAGATAATTTAAAAGATGTAAGAATACGATGAACCTTTATGAAGATTATACGGGACAACTACATACAATAGTAATGTCTTTGAGTTTACAAAAACATACAAAAAAATATTTGAACTTACACAAGAACTAAAGGAGTATACAATACTCTATAAAAACAAGCCTGGTGACTGTATAATTAAATTAGTAGACGAACCTGAGCAACGTCGCATCTGCTGCTACGACTAATAAGTCCAAAGTTCGAAGTCATGTATTGTAAAACTAACACTGATTAACAGGGACATCCGAAAATCAGTAAATATGTATATAGCTGACTACGCGTGGTTGAGAATATTTTCATGGCACTCACTTCAAGAACTGATTAAATTTGCTAACATAAAAAGTATCGTGGCAAAACGGATTATTCTAAACGCATCATCACCCTTTTACAAAAGACAACAGTTTTCAAGAAAAAAAACAAATGGATACGCATTAAGTGAGAAGCAGTTGTAATAAATCAATTTATTATGAAATTTTAAAAATCAAATTGTTCGAAAAGGTGGTAAACAATTATACATTAGAAAAATAGAGAACGATTTAATGTTTTAAAAGATGAATTGAATACGTTAATTTCTGAAACTTTTTAAGAATTATACTTGCCTTGGATGAACAAACCAACATTATAACACATTTAATCACAAATAAACAACCAAAACACTACATACAACAATTATACTATCAACAAAAAAGCATGATACAGAAGAACAAAACGCTTTAGCTTTTTTAAGAAAAATTGATAAAGAAAAAAAATAAAATTCCAATTGAATAACTATGTTTGACGAAATGTTAGCATACAACGTTCCTGAAGAGGATATACCATATGAATACCTGGCAATACACGCAATTTAAAAGAAATGAAAATGGGAAAAAATTGAATACCCAGAACCCTATTAGGTCTATTATACTGATTGGTTTTAATAGATGAAGTTTACAGTTTGGGATGACAGAACAACCACAAATCCGATACATACACATAATCTAAAAAAGAGGTGAATTTACAAACGTATTACTGAACTTTGTATGATACAAAATTATAAATGTAGAACATTTAAGTCATATAATAATACAATTTAAATTTAGTGTTACTAAATTGAAATATGAGAGTATAAGAATTGAACTTGATCACATGTGGTGATTACTTTATCGGAACAAAAAAAGATTTCCTAGACACAAACAATCTACATATAAGTTTTATAGACGTTATTTCGACACACGTTCATACAATGATCTTTCATTTATAGAAGTTATACGAAATGTAATAACATTAAATCGAAGTGTGGGGGGTATGAAGCTCCACCTAACATTGGGTTTACCAAATTTCATACTAAAAAAAATCATATGACTATTATAAAGTGTTGTTGTTCGTCTTGACGAAATTGAGCAAGTGTGCGAGTGTCGTGCCGGCGAGTGCATGCACATAAACAAATCAATCGAGATAATGCGAAACCATTTTTAATCATGTTGAATGGACAAACAAAAATGAGTGCAACATACCAACCGAAATGCACAATGGATTGTTTCCTGTCCTTCAAGATAGATCGTCACGACCAATTCAACACAATTATTATCAAACCAACAAATTGAAAATATGCTAGAAAATTGCATAGGAGACGACCCAACGAATATTAATATCGTTGTATTTGGAGTTTTTAATAATTCTCCACGTCAAGAAGACAAAACCTATACGTCGATATTAACAATTCAAGTATTGGTATATTGTTTACATAAACGAACACATATAATTTGGCGACAGTACCCAACACATACCTATCGTGTTAAGAGAGTTTCTAAAATATTACTTGAATACAACAAATATATTGAATAATATGGAAACGAATAAAAACAATTAAAGATCTTAACTCTAATAAAACCTTAAATGTAGAACAGCTCACAATACATTAAAGATTTAGGCTATCTTAACTCAATAAGTAAAGTATTAACGTGTCGAGGAAATTAAAGGCATTATAGACATGATTCAAAGAAGAAACAAATACGAGCCCTCTTGGAACATTGGAGTTTCTGGACCACATGTCGAAGATGAATTCGGAAATCAAGCCGTTTGCACGACCGATGATCCAAATGCCTGATGATCTCAAAAGGGGGTTGAAACTACTAGTTACTAGGAGTTACTCTGTCCTCATCTAAGAAGATATAACCATAACTCCGCTACACTTCCTTTGGTAGATAGGGCCACGGTTTGTGAACCGAACGGTTTGGAACCCTTGGATGAGAAAATCGTTGTTCCATGGCGAAACTTCGCCCACTTCCGTGGGCAGCACACACCGCGTCCGATCGCGGCGAACGACGCGCGAATAAAACATCCTCGGTTCAGGTTGAAGGTTTGAAATTGAACAAGCGATCTCCACACCGGCGCACTGGAATACATTCGGTCACGTCGAGACACGCATCCACGCGTCGCAGGGAAAGACCGCCGTACCTACGAGGGTGGCACCAACGCTTCAGTTCGCGTTCGCCGGAGCGTCGACCACGGCGCGCCACGTAGTCTTGAGCGCCATAATTTCCTCTCTTCGATGGCCGGGCGCACAATCTACCATCGTCCTGGAACGAACAAAGCCATTGTCGCCCACCGCGACCACTCTTCAGACGCCTCCAAAAGGAAGCGTCCTTCATATGTTGCTGTACTTCTCGATGCTGAAGGGCTTCTGTCCGGGAAGACGGTGGTGCGTAAGAGGCTCTCCATTACCACCGTGACCAGCTCCACCCTCGGGAGAAGCGACGGGGGGAGAGAGCGTTGCACGAACCGCTCATTCTCAGGAGCACAAAAGACGACCACGCGCGGCCACCTACGTACATCTAGATTGTCAGAGTCATTACGGACAACATGCCACACGTTGGGGCGGTTGTCCACCACGACCAAACTTCCTATAATCCTATGATGATCCTCGGGTATGACGAGCAAACCTTTTCAGAAGATTTCGGTTGTGGACATAACGAGTACGAAGTTGTGTAGAGGACTGCGTTCTCGGTTTCGGTCCTGGGCGCTCGCGTATCGCATCAAGAGTCCGCCTGCAAAGTACTCAATATGTTGGGTGGCAAAGCAGTATTCGTTTGCTTCCACCCGGAAAATCAGACAGTTGTTTTTCCTCATCGGCGTCTGAAGCAGCATCGTAGCTGAGTCAATGTCGACACATACGATTGCTTTTGACTTGATTTGAATGGGCGCGATGCTATGAATGAGACGGTTGATCTGACACAAAAAACAAAAAAAAAAACCAACCAACAAAACCAAAGAAGGAACGATTTCGAGACGCCAGTTTGGTCAAGCTTCTCGTGGCTACAGAGAGACAGCTGTCGGCGGCTTCAAGAAAGCGGCTTATCGTTTTGTCGGGAGCTCGACGGATATGATCGGTCGTTGCACTGCAACGGACATGTCGAAAGGATATTCACGTGATGTTCTAGTGGCTGTCCAGAATCCCACTGTGGATGGTGTCACTTGAGTGTACGATTCCGTTGCCAGGTAGCCTTGAGGACATATCTTGCCGTGCGAAGAGCGCGCCTCGATGCACGACCAGCCGAGTTGATATTCGCGCGTCCGAATATCCTCTGCTGATGAACGTACATGACGGTACGGATCGGTACTCCCACGATTTAGCGTCTTGGATGACTCCTCGAGTCCTCGACGCTAGTTGCTCACCGTCCATGAATTACTACTCCTCTTAATATGATGGCGGATACCTTCCGGTATTAAATCGCTGGGCACCAGGCACCAACCAATCTTTCGAATACTTTACTTATACTTCGAAAAGTGTCGCTGCTGGCCGCCTTCTTCTCGACGTACAACTACCTTCACTATGGCGTCCAGGAGGGGTGTGTCTTTCTTTTTTCCTCCCCACTTTTTTCTTCTTCTTTTCCCGAACGCCTCTACAGCTCGCTAGAAACCGCGGGAAAAGACCTGGCCGGCCAACATGCACGATCTTCCGAGGAGTTCTCTCTTGTCAGTCCTCTCGGAATCACGGAACGGCTCGGTTGTTAGGAAAGCTGGAAGCAAAAACGTGTCAATCTTGTCTAATCCCGATTCCGCTTAACTCGTTGTGGTGGTTACAATTGATAACGTATTTGTTGACGCGCCCGATAATGTAATGGACTAACAATTCTGCCATGCTGTCAGTACACAACGATTGGTAATTGACCGTGATGAATTCTTCATCATTCAATTTCAATGTGAGTGTAGTCCTATCAAATGTGACTTTAAAATCCTCACCGTATGTTTCTTTTATTTTTTCGAGATGTTGTTTCATAAGGTCCATCAAGTACTTGGACACGCAAGTAGAAGGAGGTGTTTGAGCAGCCATGTTTTATTACACATCTGTCATACATTTTAGACCAATTTTAATTGGGTGTACGCGCAAAGTACATTCGACGGAACACTTAAATGATTGACCTACATTCGGCGGAACATATATCAGATGGAAATAAATGTACGACATCGCCGTTAGAAAATTGGCGTTAAGAATGGTCGCTGACTTGGGATGTCGTACATGGTGTCCAAAACTTATTTGAGAAAAACTGTATTCATGAGCTTCAGAGCCTCCACGGCCTCGGCCTCGAGGTAGGAAATCGGGTACTTCGTGACGCACTGTGCATGGTCGGTCATCCTCTTTGGCTTGGTTGTTTGCACCTTCTTGGGAAGAATATTCTCAGGATTTGTTTGAGCCCCGAAGCCAGGATGCGGTGTTTCGATTAATCTGAAGACGCCCATGTAGATTGGTTTGTTCCCTGCACAAAATATGGTTTGCCACATCATGGACGCGACGTTGCTGTACATGCTCATCCTGACGAGCACGACTTCGAAGTCGCCTGTGATTAACATGTTGTACACATGCGGGTCGCAGATGTGGTTCGGGACGAAGACCGTGTACTCCTTGCCCCCCTTGATGATGTACACATTCAACGCGTGGATTCCTTGCTGGCTGTAGATGAAGAGGATCGATCTCGTGGCGAAAAGTATGTCGTTCACGTAAGGATTCATTGATGCAATTTACAATTCTCACTTGAGAATATCCATCATTTATACAAGTTTTGTGTGTTTGCATGAATTGAATCACATCACCCAAATAGTGACACGCCGGGCACCGGGTCGCCGTAGTAGTTGGAAGGGTGCGCCGCAATTACAAACATACGTTGTTGCACCCCCCCCTTGCTGATGGTATTGTTGCTGTACACGTGTCTGACGATCTCAAGGTCTCCGCTATCGGCTATCTCAAAACCGTAAGAGACTGTAACGTTGTTGTTGCTGAACCCGCGCTCTATATGGAACCCTCCTCCTCCTACACGCCACCGAGAAGGTCTCGTAACACCGTCGCCGTCCGTGTACTGCTGAATCCAACGCAAAGACCGCTCCGATTGATTGCCGCTACTTGACCCGACGACTATCCCTGCACCGCTAATGTCGTTATCTACGTATGCAGGTACTGTAGGGTCCAGAGGATGCGCAAGCTTGATGAGCTTGTCTTGAACGACTAGCTCGACGGAGGTGATGGTCTCTATACCGCCCCGCACGTAGACGTTCTCATTCACGGTGATGCTGTTCGATCCGACCGTAATAACGTCCGGCGTCCCTAAGGCGCCGATGGAGACGGTAGACGAGAGCGACTGGATCTCCAGGTTGGAGTCGCTCACGAAACGCATCTTCCCTTCCGCGATGGCGCCCACGAGCGGGTCTTTGTTGTCATGTGTCTGCTGGTTCGGGAGCGATCCCATGAGGAGGTAGGATGCCGCTGGGTCCTCAGGCATGGTTGTGGTGGCATTGTCGCGGAAGAACCAGAGGGAGCTGCGCGCCACTAGGGACATGTTTTATAAAGGTTCTCAAAAATATTCCGAGTAGCCTCTTTGGTAAACCCCAACGTTGCCCAAAAGCAACGATCTGCAGTTTTTTCGAGTATAAAAGATGTGTCTGTCCCCCAACATCAGAGTCTGATTATGTCCAACAACATCCAGAATCTCTCTGATAACGGAGTATTTGTCGTAAAACCCGATTGGATAACAGAACCAATCAGGGACCAATTGCGCGAAGAGTTTATCCAGACTTGCCGCGAGTTTCCAGAGTTTGAAAAACCCAAGGATGACGTGTACGTTCTGGGTGGATTTTTGGCACTCGGTAATCCGGCGTCGTTTCACAACCTGTTTGTGAGGAAACTAAGAGAATCTGTTATGTGGACAATCGCACCGATTCTGAAACCACTCGCCAATGGAAGAAATCTGGAGCAGATTATGGACAGGATGATGTTCAGAACCCGAGGGAAGGTCGTCGCAAGCGAAAGTTGGCACAGGGACGAAGCTCCTGAAGCCGCCGATGAAGATGACGTTTTTGGAGGGTGGATCAATCTCGACGATACGGATCACCATTTTTCGTGCATCCCAGGATCTCACAAGGGCGTTTCAAAGCATTCGGGGTTTGGGAAAGAGAAAGTGGTGGACAGTGCTAACAAGGAGAAGATCCGGGTCCCACCAGGCCACATCATCATATTTTTTCGAGCGGATTCTACACGAAGTGAACAGGTCAAATGTTCCGCCAAAAGGGATCGTTCGTTTGTTTCTGGGTTGGCGTCTCACCAATAGCACGCGGAGTCTCTACGATTTGAAGGACATTTTCATGAACCAAGCCGTTCCAAAACTGAAGTCGGATCAGACTCCCGCGATGTATTCGATTTATCACAGAAATGTGTGGGTCGACGCACTCGAGAGTTTTTCGGCAACCTTCAAAGAGAATTGTATCGTCAAAGACAATCTCAAAGGCAGAGACGTCAAAATCGTCCCGATGCACATGAAGTCGCTGAGAAGCGTTGGCGTCCCCATGTACAAAGAGTACACGTCAAGAGAGTGTCTCTTATACGTTCCGGGAAAGCGATGGGATTTGGAAGTTCCGTGCTCAGAGACTTCTAGGGTCGATACCCTCGAGTTTTAATCATCGTTGACGCGCCGGTACATGACCGTCTTGCTTACGATGAGTGAGTGCAACCATGTTTCAAAGTCGGTCCTCACAGCAGCTGCATCGTTGAGATGTTCTGAACTCATCGACATAACGTTTTAGCGGATAGAAACGAATAGCTTGGAGAGGGCAACAAGTCCGCCTAGAGATTGGTGTCGCCCCAAGACCTTTCCAATCACCAAACCCGATGGGCAAGAAGAATTGGCGCGGGACCCATGTAGAATCTGGCGTACGCCCCAATCTTGAGACCCCGGACCTGTATCTGGTTTCAGGGGATATCATTCAAATTATACTGTATACTTGCGAATGTAAGCCACATGCCAGTGTATTAGATAAACACAGATTGAAATAAATGTCAACTCAATGCACAACCAACCGCAAGAGGCGTTGTTGCATTTTTCAAAAGTACTCACAATTTACGATTATCAACTAAAACATTGTTGCAGATGTAATACTTTGGTGTGAATCGAAAACGACGTGAATTTGTAAGCAAACTTTTTGAGACGAACAAGGATTTGTTGAAATTGTTTTTATTATTTTTACACAACCGTCAACATCCTGAGCGCATTGATTCTTCAGACCTGCACGCCCATGAAATGATTGGAGAGCACAGCTCGGAAGAGCATGCGGTAGTACGGGACTGCAGAGACGATCATGAAAATGAACAATAACATGTCCGCGAAGGCCCGTATCCCCCGGATGCCCACGTCGCGGTAGCGGAGACTTCTGTTTCTCTGCAAAGACGACGCTACCATGATACCGACAGTTGCGGATAGAAGGACGGATAGGGCATAGTCGTATACGAGCAGCTTCACGAGCGTCGTGCTGAACACGTTCACAAAGGTTCCGGTTTTCTCGATACTGGTAACGTAGTTGGATAAGACAACGAGGAGAATGATAAAGCAACTTGTCAACACGACGTTGATCACGACCGCAATGATCACGAGGTATTGCAGGTCTGGTGGGGTTTTGTTTGACTCGATGAGCGCGTCGTCTAGGTACATTTTTTTGACGAACTGCATTTGGAATATCCTCTCCGCGATGTACACGGATATCCATATGATCATGAGCTGCAACAATTTGAAAAGGGATAGTATAATCACGCTAGATTTGTCCATTGTCTCTTCTTTACGTAGAGTGTAAGTGTATTTACTCAGGTTGTACACTTGTTTTCAAAAATAAAATGAATATTATTTAAGAAAACAATTCAATGTCAGGCATTCGTGTTGAAGACATTGACGACGAACATGGGCAACACAACATTCCTCCAAGCGTATGGGGCCCCCCATTATGGAAATCTATACACTACGTTGCCCTGGGGTACCCAGCGAACCCCACGCCTGAGGAGAGACGGGTCTACAATACGTTCTTCGACCAGATCTTGGAACACTTGATCCCGTGCCACGTGTGCAGCGAGAACTACCACAGGCATCTTGTAGAGCTCCGAGGTGCGTGGAGTGACAAAAAAGGTTCTCTTCCCCTGATGGTTTGTTTGATTGGACGGTCGCGCTGCACAACCTTGTGAACCGAGACACCAGTAAACCCATTCAGGATTCTGCTGAGATGCGTCGCCATCTCATTCATGCGGGCGCTAACTCATGTCCTCCGAACCAAAGCCGTCGTTCAGGCGGAAACAATGATTATTACAACAACAACAACAACCATTGGTTGGCCATATTTGCTTTCTTGACCGGCGTTGGCGTCGCCATTTCCGTTATGTTGTTAATATGGAGATCTCAGAGAATCAGGTTTCCGGGAGTCACGAGAACACGAGGTCGATGAGCGTGAACATGAACATGCTCCCCATCGCCACCGCCGCGGTTACAATGCCTAGAGAAAGCGGTGTTGCGGCTTGATTGTTATGCGAAAGACCTGACGGAGAAAGACCAAATGGCGTAATAGATCCGTGTACGTCAAATAGTGGTAGTGGTTTCACTATGAATATGAGGATCATGGCCAACATGAAGAAGACTGACGCATAGATAACGCGTGCTGGCATGATCGGTGGCATTGTAGGTGGTGCTTGTTGGAGAGACATTGATATTTTTTCTTATTGACCTTTTTTACATTTTTTTCAAGCAAAAAAAAATGGTAACGGTTTTTTTGTGATGCCAATTAAACTAACGGGGTCCTTCCAGCAACCATCAGGGCGCTGAAGAAGCGTATGGAGGCAGTCACAATCCACGCGATCGCCGTGTCTCTCGACTTTACAGGGGACACGGCGGGCGTTGAATGCGCGAAAGTTAAGACGAATTACCAAAAGGCGCGGTCCGTCAGGATTTATGGGGACACCAAGGAACGCATCCAGCTCCTGACCAACTCGATCTTCCGCCTCTTCTTTGGGCATGTGTACGACGGGCTCGCTGTCCTCGAGGTGAAGCTAACGACTCCGTTGAACCCGGTGTTGAAGGCGTACAAAACAAGACCATCCGGTACGACATCGTCAAAGACTTGGGAATAAAAAACAGTTACAGTCAACGGAATACTTAAATGAAACCGCTTCGTGTACGGCACACCTTGCGGTGTAACCTGTGTGTTGTCGCGACCACCGGAGGGGGGCCGAGTGGTGTCTACAACAATACGAGTTTTTATTCATCAACAACAACAGAGCTGCTGTGGGCAAATGGAAGAGGTCGTCCTAGACCCATCAATTCCATGCAGTGCAGCCTTACGATTGTGAGAGCAGAAGAGCGATCCCGGTCCGAGTAAATGCATGTTTCTGGAGAGAATCGCAGTCCTTGTACCTCTGGGTATCGCTCGATCGATTTTTGAGAATCGACAAGGGAAGTGGCGAAGCCACCCCTCCTGTGCTTCTCTTGTGCACCTTTACGTTTATTGTACAACCTTACCCCTAAGTGGTCGCAATCAGCGACCTTTGGCATCGTTTTCGATTTCGTGTGACCAAAACGTTCACCACCCAACCTAAGCTTCACGTCTGCTGAACAAACGCTTGGGATCTTGTAAACACGTTCTTTTTCTTTACCCGTCTCCCACGACATAAGAGTCGTTTTGAACTCATCTGTCACAGAAACGTCCTCTTTGAAAATTCTTTTACACGATGCGAACATGGATGCGAACATCAGCACCAAGGAATCACAAATCCGCTCCATACCATGTTTCGCAACCAGTCAAAATTTGCCGGGAGGCAGGAACGCCCATTATGTGACTTCACGCAACGAAGGCGTTGCCGTGGCCCGTGAACACGAATACAGACCCGCCGAAGAGCGTGGGTTGCATGTTGTTGTGTGCCTGGCCTAATCCGGTGGAGCCGGATGTGAAGGCGTGCGCGTGATTGCCTGCGGCGCTGACTGCGAGCGCCGTCGGCAAGGTCATCACGTTGAGTTCGCCGGTGCTCCCGGTCCCGTTCCCGTCAGCGACGCAAAGCCCGGCGTTGCCCTGGCCGCCTACCGCGTTGGTGGCGTGGGAGTGCGCGCCCAACGCGTCGGTCGTGCCACTGTGCACATGGCTGGGCATCTCGCTCTCCACCAGCGTGTGCGTTTCATCACCCACGACGGCGCCCAGCGACCGGGGCGTCAGACCGCCCCCCCCAGGCCCCACGGCTCCCATTACGCGGCTGCGGAAATCGGGCAGCTTGAAGTCTTCGCCTCCCCCCCCGAACGCGGTGCCGACGACGTCAAACAACTCCTTGTACTGATCTAGCGACAGGGAGCGCCCGTCGCACAGCATCCAACCGCAGAAGTCCGCTTGGCGACAGGACCACTTGTAATCCCCAACTTGCGGGGACAGGCGCGAAAAGGAGAACCTGGAGGCATTTGCCAGCATGCGATGCTGGTGCGCCAGCATGCGATACTGGTGCGCTAGGTCGTATATGTTTTGCATGATTTGTTTTAATTATAACGGAACATATTCGTTCCGATTTACCCCCACCGATTATTTGGATGTTTAATTTAATTGTTCCGCCGACTGTAGATACACAAATTGTGGGACGCCTTACCGTCGAGTGTAGCTGTATGCGTTTCGTAGCATCCTGTCATCCTCCAATTCATCTAATTATTTGATGGAATCGTCGGTGACCTCATTCATCGAAACAGTTACTACGTGGGATACTCGCGCCTCTACCACGTCGATGAGTTCTAAGAACTCGTCATCTGGAGGCTCGCAACGCACGTGTCCGCGCATTGCGATCGTGCAAGCGTAGAGCATCAGATTGACGCGGATGTGGCGTCGCGCAGCCGTCCATCGGAAAGAGTAGAGGCTGGCCAATCTCGTCACGAAATCCTGTGCCTCTTCCATTGCCGGGTCAGAGACGTGCATATGGACGGTTCTCCAGAGAGCCCATGCCGCATCGTCCGAACGACAGGAGAGTCTCGCAGTCTTCTTCGCACCCACAATATTAAGGTGTTGTGTAGTGGAGTAGGAAGCATCCACACCAAACACCAATGGACGCCACGACACACACGAATCTTCATGAATATCCTCTCCTAAGCTTGTTTGTTCTTGTGTTCTATATGTACCACTGCTCCTCCTCAGCAACGCGGAGTGCATGGCGTTGTACTGCTTGACAGTTCGTCCATTTCGCGACATCACGAGCATTATAAGAGCCCTTGCCTCTTCGTTTGCCCCCGTCTTCATACGCGTTTGGAGCGTTTTCACAACCACTGATCGTAGACATGAAGGTTGTGGTGGTGTGTTGCTGCACATTACGGAGAGTGGGTCCAACTGCACCATTCCATCTTCTCCGATACTAACGTCCGATGGTAGAACGAATCCTCCCAAGAAGATGTGTTCGCGTCTCTCTGATGACATGGCACACGAGCATGGTCAGTCTGCAGAGCAGACGAACGATCACCATGAATATAGGATCGGTGCTGCATTGAATGCAATTTGCAGCAATTTGCGTAGTGTGTGAGCCCGAACAGAACACGTTGAGGTCTGTGACGACATCGTCCATAGCACTGGCGGTCCACTTGTTGCCGTTCACAATCTTTGCCTCTGCATAAACATCTAGAATGGTGGCTGCGACCTCTAGAGGCCCTCCTGATGTCACGAGTTCCGCTACTAGAGAGCACGCGTACTCCCCACTCTCTCCGATATCTGCACCACGACTAGGATTGCTAGAGTCTTTTGCGATAGATGCAATTGTGTGTTTCAGCGCAACCAAAAGATCGCGACGCAAAAATTCTTTTTTCGAAGTTGCAATTGCAGTTGGTGTGGTTTTATTCTTCATCGTGCCGAAGAAACCAATGTAACTGATCCAAAAATACAATGTAAACTCGCGTTAGGTTTAAACTGATTTTGTCCTGTTGAAGTATCATCATGCCGCTATGTCTTCACAAGTAATAACAACACACGCTGTAATAACGCCTCACACTGAACCGTCGCATGTAGAAGAAACATCAACACGCGCTGTAATAACGCCTCACACTGAACCGTCGCATGTAGAAGAAACATCAATACACAATAAAGACCCAATCCATGGGAACATCAATTCGCACATTCTGAATAACAACAATTCTAATTCGAATACAAATAACAATTATAATTCGAATACAAATAACAATTCGAGTTGTGTAGGCAGGGGGGGTGGCGGTGGGTTGTACAAGACGGCTATAAACGGGGTGATGGGCAACATTTCGACTCAGATTTTGAACTGTCTCTCCTCAGAAGAGTCTCTGCTCACTATCGCTAGCAATAGCAACAAAATAAGGGATGTGCTCATTCTTCCTGCACTGCGAAGCGTTCGCGAGCAGCTAATGCCGTACATAGCAGCGACGCTCGTCGTCACTGCGATATTGGTAATTCTGGCTATCGCAAGCCTCGTCTTTAACATTGTCATATTCTTGAAGGTGATGACACGGTAAGTAAGAAAGTCTCAAACGGAGTATAAATGTGTGTTCTTCTTCTTCATAAGAGAACCTCTATCCGTGAATCCATTAAATTATTTAATAGCGTAATTATTTGAAGAGTGAATTGCTATTTGTAATTGACGGCGAGTGAATTGCTCTTTGTACAGACGGCGATGTCTTGCACGTCGCCGACGGAATCTCCTCCCGGATGCATTACCGTCGTCACAACCGATCAATTCGTCCGTCTGAGGGACGACAAAGGATATATAACTCTCATCGCCACCATACGCGAACGATATGCATCGCAACTCGCCAAGGTAGCAATTGTCAAGACGGAGGCAGTTGTAGCCACACCCTACATGCAGCGAAACGGACACGGGTATGTAAATAGAAACAGTCACGGACACATCCTTGGACACAATCTTGGTGTGCGTTTGTCGGTTCCTGTGGGGGGGGCTCCCCGTGGTAGAGGAGGAGGGTCATCCCGGTATGTTGGTACCATCGGTAATAACCGGATCGACAGTATTCGTTGGGCATCCTCCTCACAGGCGGCGCCACCAAATTCTATTCGGAATCATCGTGTTCCTCTTTTCGGCGGCTCTAGGTAGCTCGAACTCATCATCGACATTATTCTCCAAGTCCCTGATGTCTTTGTTGAACAAGCTGACTGAAGCGAACTTCGATAAAGTGTCGACTAAAATTGGAATCTGTGTGAGAGACGCGATCGATTCATCTCAAGAAAATGACGCTGACTCATCGCGCGTGGACGACTCATCGCATGACGCCGACTCATCTCATGTGGACGACTCATCGCGTGTGGACGACTCATCGCGTGTGGACGATATATCCTTAGTGTTAGCAAATGCTATCCTTTCGAAATGCTACCAAGATCACGGGTTCATTCACATGTACTCGAATCTATTCCAGTTTCTCGTCTCTCGAAGCGGCATCATTATGAGGTCTGTGCTCGATTCATTTGTTTCGGATTCCATTGCATCCTTCCACAAAGAGGAGTACGAACTGCCGAGCGTAGACCAGTACGACGCCTTCTGCGTCACGACAAAGCGCATCCACGTCGCTGTGGGTCGCAATTTGACTATCCTGAACCTAATTGGTCTAGACCTTGTCTCTACGTCTCGTCTCGCAT
Source organism: Chlamydomonas sp. ICE-L (assembly GCA_013435795.1). Taxonomy (NCBI): domain Eukaryota; kingdom Viridiplantae; phylum Chlorophyta; class Chlorophyceae; order Chlamydomonadales; family Chlamydomonadaceae; genus Chlamydomonas; species Chlamydomonas sp. ICE-L. The sequence goes on from JACBWV010000045.1 coordinate 6,623,092, forward strand.
ACCTCTCTGAGATTGTCGGCATCTTCAAGTCCAACATACCTGGGCGGCGAGCGGAGGTGGCTATAGAACTCATCGCGGGATTTGCGGCTCAATTCGCACGCAAGAATTCTCGCAATGAGGACTCACTTGGAAAGCAAGAGTGCGACATTATGGAGGGTCTCGTCGAGAGGTTTATCGAGAGGGAGGATGTGACGTTAAAGATTCGGTTCAAGCTTTTGGGTCTGCTGGACACGATTGTCTCTTATCGAAAGCGTTGATTGATTGAGCGATGGTCACAATTCATTGTGTCTGTAAGGAGCGAGTACAAAGAAAACGATGATCTGTGCTTGCGCCACTTTTTCATCGCGTAAATGAAGAAACCTGCTATACTGAGTGTCAGCGCAATCATGGACAGGATTGTCTGAGATATCCGAGCAACTCCCCGGTGTTCCACGTACTCAGGGTCGTGTATAGAGTTCTTCCCGATCATGTATGTCATTAGGAGAATGATAAGCACAATGAACATAATGGGTGTGGGGCACTTGGTCGTTATGAAGAACCACAAATAGATGGTTAATGTAATTAGAAACTTTGATATGAGCGAGTTATTGTTTGAATCGTCCGCAAATGTAATAAGTGTCAATAGGAGCACTATGCCCACCACATGTTTAGCCATCGCACTTGTCCGCATGATCTTCTGAAGTTTGCACCCCAATATTTCACCCATGAAGTTACTTAGCACCAGCATGTAGAAGACAACCATCGGAAGAGCAAGGTCCCCGAACGCGTGGATACCCTTCGCCCATGCTGTGTAATTAGAGGATGCAGGCGTGATCAGAGTGGTTTTCGGTAGTGATGGAGATGGAGGAGGTTCCTTCTTGGGCGGTGGTGGGTCTTTACGATGTGTTGATGTTGTCTGCTCGTTTGATGTTGACATTTATTTAATACGAACAATTGTTATTGTCATCGCAATCAAATTATTTTCGGCGACTACATGCGGACATCCCTATTAATAATGCAGATGCAGTTGCTACCTTGATATCGATTGCACGCACGTACTTATGTGAAAGGCACTTGTGTGCGCGAGCGACTGCTTCTCTCACCTTTCCATCAGAGGCGTCAATATACGCAACGTCAAGTTCTCTACTGCAGGCATCCTCAAAGACAATACTTTCCTCACCCCCGTACCCCTCAGCTAGATTCGCCTCGGCTAGCATAAGCTTGATAATTGCAATGATGGACGCGATAATGATGCCGAACGTCCACATAGGAGTCTTGCACCGGTGGATCAAATCATATACCGATGGAGTGGATCTAGGGGTTTTCTGTTGTTGTCTGAGTGTTTGGGGTTGTGCACCGGAAGCATGTGATATATTTACCTGCATCACGCCCGGGATGACGAACTGTTTTGAATGCTGAATTGACGCCCCCGGGATCAAAAACCGTTTTGAGGAATCCATGGATCCAGGAATAAATGGGCGTTCCTGCTTCTGAACGGATTTCCAATCTTACAATCACTTTTTGGGGGTCTTTTGATGCTTTTCAAATGCAATCTTACGATAAAAAACGTAAGATTGTAGTCAATTTTGACAAAATATGCTTGAAATGAGCTTGAAAGACGGAGAAACGTACAGATTGCGAATGTTACAACGTTGAAATGCCATATTTTGTAACAAAAGGTGTTAACATCAATTCGTGTCTTACAATTATAATTGTAAGAAATAAAGGGAAAGCGGACGGTTATAAGGCGGCAGGCAGAATTCAGCTTTTACATCTTACAATAAAAATCGTAAGTATAATTCATTTAATTTTTATAATTTAGTAAAAAACGGCTATGTGTCAAACATCTTACTCCTCCTCCTCCCCCCCCTCCTCGTCCTCCTCTTCCTCCTCCTTCTCCTCCTCCATGTCCCCATCCCCATCTTCCTCCTCCTCCATCTCCTCCTCCTCAGCAATGTCTGCATTGTCTCCATCCGATTGCACAGCCTCTGCCCTGGTGTCCTTCTCAATGGATTGACAAGCTAGGAGCATGCTTGTGTGGTACTTTCTCTGGATCTTCATACCCTTGGTGGGTTCGCAGCTAAATTGAAATGCGTCAATGGGAATATCGCCCGTCCATGTTGCTTTTCTCCTAACCCCCACGGTAATAGGCACAAGCTTGTGGTCCATCCAATCTTCTGGCCAAGTTGGGTATTGTGTTTCAGTGTACACCAACTTCTGAGCCCCAGAGTACAAGGGCTTTAAATACACACATTCCACTTCTCCATTCACTGGTAGTGATTTGACCTCCACCACGTCCCATCCTCTCAATCCGCTAGAGTCATCCATTTGTACCTTGACCACAGCGACATGACCTACAACCAAATCAGTAGTGGGCTCGTAGGCTATTCTTCTATCCGGCTTCGTCCCTTGTGAAGAATATAAGTACAACACATCCTCCTCCTCTGGCCTTTCCATATTAGTATCCAAAGTGTGTGCAACCTTCATAGTCTTGGCAATCTCGTTACTTGCAGGTAAAAGGTCTGACACATCCATGGACAAGTCATCCAATGCTGCTATCAAGCGCTTGGCCATTGATTTCTCAGACTGTGTCAGAACACGACTGGTTGCTGACAACTCCGATGGGAACTCGACAAAATGTTGGTCTTTTGGGTACTCCCCAGTCACAGCATCATCTGGTTGAGTGCTCCAATAACTCTTCTCAACTTTGAAGAAATCAGTCCACCACTTATTGCTGGCTTCCCAAGTTTCACGAAGCATCTCGGCAATATGTTTGAAGGACTGGGCATGGGATGGGCCATCGGCTGCTGGTTCATCCATCGGCTGCTGGTCATCGGCTTCTGGTTCTAGAACCAGAAGGTCCTCCGCTGCGTGTTGTACACGGACATCAGATACGGGTCCTGCACGGTCGTCACCGGCGGTTTGTACAGGACCATCGGCCATGTGGCCTGCAAGGACGTCACCTCCGGGCTTCTCGTTATGAATAGTCTTCCAGACAGCCGCCCAGTTTGCCTCGATATTCTCGAGCTCTTCAATCTTGATCTTGGGGGCTTCCTTAAATACTGTTATGGTGTCCACCAGTGGGAAGCCTTGGAGGACGTAAATAGGTTCAGCGTCATTGTCCCACTGTCCTCTCCAAGATCCTGACTCGTCATACTCCTTGTAATAGACCCCTGCAATTGTTGGTGTGCAAACATGTATTGTATATTAGTGAATCATTTAGGACACCCATATTCCTCCCGACTATACTCGGGAGCATCCCTTGGATAATACATCCTAGGTCCTAGGTACAACTTCCTTTGTATCATTTAGTTTCTATTGAAGACTGTACATGTAAATCAATGAGGACATGGCACACCCATATTCCTCCCGAGCATAATCGGGAGCATTGTGCAGACAGTACATACACGCCCGGTAGCATTTAATTTGTAAATATCAGTATATCAAGTATTCTTACCGACTCTCCCGTTGGGACCTTTCGTTATCTTGAATGCGTGTAAACGGCGATTAACTCCTTTGACGGTGCTAGTGCCATGTCCGAACAACTTGTAAACGTTGTCTAGGAGGACAGCGGAGAAGTCCCCTATAGAGGTCACGACGTCTTGCCTTGTGTAAGGGCCCATTCTCTTGAATAAGTTACCAACAATGCCCATCAGATGGTCCAGGGTGTACACTTCCATGTTCTTTAACCCTTGCGAGATCACAGAGTACTTTTGGTCAAGATTGCTATGTGTGTGTCCGGGAGGGAGGAAATGGACGTACACCTCCTCAAACCAGTTCATCTCAACCAGCAAGGACAAGTATGCGAACATGAAAGCGTTCTTGTTGTCCTTTGCCGCGTTGTCCATTTGCAAGAAGCAATACGGTGGAAGCTGCCCCTCTTCTTCAAGGACCCGGTTGAAGAAATGTTGGAAGCATGATATAGTCAGATTGATGGACTGCGAGTAGAATGGCAAAGCCCAATAACCAATGAAGCCTCTTCCCTGGGAGAATAATCCTGAGTTAACATAGAAGGAAACATGAAGTCAGAATATTAGCATTATTTTGTTAAGTAATCATTTCAAGTTTTAAATACTGTGTATGCTCCCGATTATGATCGGGAGGACATGTCCTACGTGCGCTGTATTTGTACTCACACATGATGCGTGTCTTTAGAAGATCACCTCCTGCAGTCTTCTTTGTATGTGAGAAGTGGCGTGACTGAGGAAGATTAGTCTTCTTGTTGTCCATTGCATCAGCGGATACGTGCAAGAAGAGCTTCGGATACTGTTCGGACAGTTTTTCACAGATGTCATACCTACGCCTTGACTGGTTTTAGGATTGCTTTCCCCCTACTTTTCTTCTCCACGGGAATATTTGTCTGGCTTACTCCTTATGACTTGTGTTGTGGAATCCCAGGAATTCTGGGTACCAGAATACCAGGGATTGGGGGGAATGTTATGATACAGCCTATAGCTGTATCAGTAACGGTGCCGGGCTTAGGTCCGACACCCACTCTAGCAGCTGGTGACCAGGCATCCGCCTGGCAGCTAGCAGTGTAGTAGGTGACTTCAAGCGAATAGGGTCGTTGGGTTTGTCAATGCTCCCGATTATGATCGGGAGGACTCTGTGTATTCCGAGTTTGGTTTTCTCAATCATTCGCTCGTTGGGTTTGACAATGCTCCCGATTATGATCGGAGGACTGTGGGTATTCTGAGTTTGGTTTTTCTCAATCATTCGCTCGTTGGGTTTGACAATGCTCCCGATTATGATCAAGAGGACTGTGGGTATTCTGAGTTTGGTTTTTCTCAATCATTCGTTCGTTGGGTTTGACAATGCTCCCGATTATGATAGGGAGGACTATGGGTATGCCGAGTACAAAAAAAAAAAAAAAAAAAAAAAATTGCTGAGTACATGTTTTCTGAATCATTTGCTCGTTAGGTTTGTCAGTGCTCTCGATTATGATCGGGAGGACTGTGTGTATTCCGAATTTGGTTTTCTCAATCATTCGCTCGTTGGGTTTGACAATGCTCCCGATTATGATCGGGAGGACTATGGGTATGCCGAGTACAAAAAAAAAAAAAAAAAAATGCCGAGTACATGTTTTCTGAATCATTCGCTCGTTGGGTTTGTCAGTGCTCCCGATTATGATCGGGAGGACTGTGTGTATTCCGAATTTGGTTTTCTCAATCATTCGCTCGTTGGGTTTGACAATGCTCCCGATTATGATCGGGAGGACTCTGTTAATTCCAAATTTGGTTTTCTTAATCATTCGCTCGTTGGGTTTGTCACTGCTCCCGATTATGATCGGGAGGACTTTGTGTATTCCGAATTTGGTTTTCTCAATCATTCGCTCGTTGGGTTTGACAATGCTCCTGATTATGATCGGGAGTACCGTGGGTATTCTGAGTTTGGTTTTTCTCAATCATTCGTTCGTTGGGTTTGACAATGCTCCCGATTATGATCGGGAGGACTATGGGTATGCCAAGTACAAAAAAAAAAAAAAAAAAAATGCCGCGTACATGTTTCCTGAATCATTCGCTCGTTGGGTTTGTCAGTGCTCCCGATTATGATCGGGAGGACTGTGTGTATTCCGAGTTTTGATTTCTCAATCATTTGCTCGTTGGGTTTGTCAATGCTCCCGATTATGATCGGGAGGACTGTGTGTATTCCAAATTTGGTTTTCTCAATCATTCGCTCGTTGGGTTTGACAATGCTCCCGATTATGATCGGGAGGACTATGGGTATTCTGAGTTTGGTTTTTCTCTATATCTGAATCTGATTTTGAATCTGAATCTCAATCATTTGCTTTACCAACCTATTTGTCTTCCGCAGGGTCTACAATGACAGTACCGTGGAAGTAAAACTCCAATCGGACGGGAAGGATTTGGGATGCAGCGTCATGGACGAATGGACCAAGGAGCGCCAAGTGCCAATGAACATCGAAGTCGTTGTTGGTGGACCAGACTGCATTCGCCGCGAAACCTCAACCAGTGAGCGTGCGTAGCCGAAACCTCAACCAGTGAGCGTGCGTAGCCGTAACATAGAAGTCTGGTCCACCAACAACGACTTCGATGTTCATTGGCACTTGGCGCTCCTTGGTCCATTCGTCCATGACGCCGCATCCCAAATCCTTCCCGTCCGACTAGAGTTTAACTTCCACTGTACTGTCATTGTAGACCCTGCGGAATACAAATATGTTGGTAAAGCAAATGATTGAGATTCAGATTCAGATTCAAAATCAGATTCAGATATAGAGAAAAACCAAACTCAGAATACCCATAGTCCTCCCGATCATAATAGGGAGCATTGTCAAACCCAACGAGCAAATGATTGAGAAAACCAAATTCGGAATACACACAGTCCTCCCGATCATAATCGGGAGCATTGACAAACCCAACGAGCGAATGATTGAGAAAACAAAACTCGGAATACACACAGTCCTCCCGATCATAATCGGGAGCACTGACAAACCCATCGAGCGAATGATTCAGAATACATGTGCTCGGCATACCCATAGTCCTCCCGATCATAAATGGGAACATTGACAAACCCAACGAGCAAATGATTGAGAAAACCAAATTCGGAATACACACAAACCTCCCGATCATAATCGGGAGCACTGACAAACCCAACGAGCGAATGAATCAGAAAACATGTACTCGGCATTTTTTTTTTTTTTTTTTTTTACTCGGCATACCCATAGTCCTCCCTATCATAATCGGGAGCATTGTCAGACCCAACGAACGAATGATTGAGAAAAACCAAACTCAGAATACCCACAGTCCTCCCTATCATAATCGGGAACATTGACAAACCCAACGAGCGAATGATTGAGAAAACCAAATTCGGAATACACAGAGTCCTCCCCGATCATAATCGGGAGCATTGGTCAAACCCAACGAGCAAATGATTGAGAAAACCAAATTCCGGAATACACACAGTCCTCGATCATAATCGGGAGCACTTACAAACTTAACGAGCGAATGATTCAGAAAACATGTACTCGCATTTTTTTTTTTTTTTTTTGACTCGGCATACCCATAGTCCTCCCTATCATAATCGGGAGCATTGTCAAACCCAACGAACGAATGATTGAGAAAAACCAAACTCAGAATACCCACAGTCCTCCCGATCATAATCGGGAGCATTGACAAACCCAACGAGCGAATGAATTGAGAAAACCAATTCGGAATACACAGAGTCCCTCCCGATCATAATTGGGAGCATTGTCAAACCCAACGAGCGAATGATTGAGAAACCCAAATTCGGAATACACACAGTCCTCCTTATCATAATCGGGAGCACTGACAAACCTAACGAGCGAATGATTCAGAAAACATGTACTCGGCATTTTTTTTTTTTTTTTTTTTTTTGTAACTCGGCATACCCATAGTCCTCCCTATCATAATCGGGATCATTGTCAAACCCAACGAACGAATGATTGACAAAAATCAAACTCAGAATACCCAGCAAGTCCTCTTGATCATAATCGGGAGCATTGTCAAACCCAACGAGCGAATGATTGAGAAAAATCAAACTCAGAATACCCACAGTCCTCCCGATCATAATCGGAGCATTGTCAAACCAACCTAATTGAAACCTGTCAAAGAAAACTTGATCCACCGAATGCCTAGACGGAACAGGCAAAAGGGCTAAATTCTTCTGGGCTGTGACATTTCATCAGTCATGCTATGCAAGTCAAGCAGGCCTCAACTACACATCTTTGCTTTACCTATTGCAGTACTGGGCCACTAAAACAAACCTAGTAAATAGGTAGGTGGCCGAGGTGGGCAAGAACACAGTAAAATAGAAGAACTGCAGGTGTACATGATCCATATGTCAGTGTCATGTAAAGTACCAATCACAACATAAACACCCAACCACACTCCCGGCAAAGATTAACCAATAAACAAGGCAACCTGTTGGCAAGCAGTAACTTGGTCAACACAGGCACAAGGCAGCTAAGTCTGGGCTACAATTGCAGTCTACCACTACAATGCAATTCATAACCAAACCAGACGCTATGGAAATCTTGGAACGGTAGCTAAGGATGCATGCCATATGGGTATGCAGTACTGTCCGCCATTACTCTGACGCAGGTGCAAGCGGGTAACCATCATGCAGGTAGGCAGGCCTCAGGAAGGTGCAGGCGGGTGCAGAGCTGTTCGCCAGTACTCCGGCGCAGGTGCTGGCCCGGCGCGTGTCCTGGTCTGGTCTGGCAGGTGCAGGCGGGTAACCGCCATGCAGGTAGGCAGACCTATCCAGTGCTCCGAGCGCCAGTGCTCCTGGCTATCTGCCCAGCATCCACCAGAGAAGGTGCTAGGCAGGACAGTGACAGTGAAATGCATTGCGCAAAGGGTGCGAGAATTAGAAGCAACTCGGGGGTTATTCACAACCACCCGGTGCTAATGCAGATGCGCAGCAAGGCGATGCAGAAAGCGAAAGGCAAAGCAGCAGATCATGAGAACAGAGCTGAAGTGAATTCCCATAGCAGTGAAATGCATTGCGCAAAAGGTGCGAGAATTAGGTGCAACTCGGGACCATGCAGGGCCATCCGGTGCTAATGCGGATGCGCAGCAAAGCAATGCAGGATGCGAAAGGTAATTTGCGCAAGGCATGAAAGGAGGTAAAAGCGCAAGGCATTAAAAGAGGTGAAAGCGCAAGGCATGAAGCAAAGCCTTACCGACTTATCAAAACAGTCTTTCATGCATGCGCAGCAAGGGGGGGCCCGGCAAGGGGGGTCAATCAATGCACATCAAGGGGTCATGCAAAGGGGTCAAGCTGCCAGGTCATGCAAAGGGGTCAAGCTGCCAGAGAAGGTGCTGGGCATGGCAATCAATGCACAGCAAGGAGTCATGCAAAGGGGTCAAGCTGCCAATCCATTGAGAAGGACACCAAGGAAGAGGCTGTGCAATCGGATGGAGACAATGTAGACATTGCTAAGGAGGAGGAGATGGAGGAGGAGGAAGATGGGGATGGGGGCATGGAGGAGGAGATTCTAGTGCAGCGATTGTACAGGCGCTGTTGTTACCCAACAAGTTAGCATTGGCCCTCTTTCTACAACGTGATAGCCTGTCATAAGTACTCAGTTGTACTTTCGAACTGTTGAGTTGTGAGTTGTGAGATAAACAATTATGAGCAATGCGTTCAAGACTTTGTAAACAGCTTTCACCTTCCTCTTGACTGTCCTCTACAATTGATTTTGTATTGGAATACTTCGAAGGAACTTTCTCTCTCTCCAAACGAGCAAATCAATGTTACAATTGAAATTGAAGGGAATAGTCTCTTTCTCCGGAATGCAACAAAACAATCTTACATAATAAATTGTAAGATATTTTCGTAAAATACACCAAAAAAGCAAAATCAATCAATTTGCGAAAACGATCTTACAAAATAAATTGTAAGATATTTTCGTAAAATACACCAAAAAAGCAAAACCAATTAATTTGCGAAAACGATCTTACAATATTTATCGTAAGATTTCAGTAAAATAAAAAATCCGTTCGGAAGCAGGAACGCCCATTAATAACGAATTTCTTTAAATGCATATCGGGCGATAGTAGCGGTGGCAGAGGAATAGATGATATATCGGGCGAGAGCAGAGGTGGCAGAGGAATAGATGATATATCAGGCGATAGTAGCGGTGGCAGAGGAATATATGATATATCGGGCGAGAGCAGAGGTGGCAGAGGAATAGATGATATATCGGGCGATAGTAGCGGTGGCAGAGGAATAGACGGCGTATCTGGTGAGAGCAGAGGCGGTATATGAATAGATGGCAACTCTGGTGAGAGAAGCGGTGGCAAAACGATTGTTGTGTGAGGGAATGCTAATGCTGCCACCACTTCGTCCCAATATTGCTCGGGGACAAGTAGTGGAGGAGTGAGAATATGTTGTGCATTAAATTGCACCGGTTGTACAGAAACAGGGAATGCTAATGCTGCCACAACTTCGTCCCAATATTGCTCTGGGACAAGTAGTGGAGGAGTGAGAATATGTTGCTCAGGAGGTTTCGTCTGAGATTGCACATGAGGATGATCGTTAGAGAATACCAATGCCGCCACTTTGTCAACGGGTTTCTCTGGGACAAGCAGTGGAGGAGTGGGAATATGTTGTGCATGAGGTTGAGTATGCGATTGTACATCAAGATGATCATTAGGGAATGCCAATGCTGACACCACTTCGTCCCAAGATTGCTCGGGGACAAGTAGTGGATGAGTTAGAATATGTTGTTCAGGAGGTTGCGTCTGCGATTGTACATCAGGATGATAGTTAGGGAATGCCAATGCCGCCACTTCGTCCCAAGATTGCTCGGGGACAAGTAGTGGATGAGTTAGAATATGTTGTTCAGGAGGTTTCGTCTGCGATTGTACATCAGGATGATCGTTAGGCAATGCCAATGCCGCCACTTTGTCAGCGGGTTTCTCTTTGACAAGCAGTGGAGGAGTGAGAATATGTTGTTCAGGAGGTTTCGTCTGCGATTGTACATCAGGATGATCGTTAGGGAATGCCAATGCCGCCACTTCGTCCCAAGATTGCTCGGGGACAATTAGTGGAGGAGTGAGAATATGTTGTTCAGGAGGTTCCGTCTGCGATTGTACATGAGGATGATCGTTAGGCAATGCCAATGCCGCCACTTTGTCAACGGGTTTCTCTGTGACAAGCAATGGAGGAGTGAGAATATGTTGTTCAGGAGGTTTCGTCTGCGATTGTACATCAGGATGATCGTTAGGGAATGCCAATGCTGCCACTTCGTCCCAAGATTGCTCTGGGACAAGTAGTGGAGGAGTGAGAATATGTTGTTCAGGAGGTTTCGTCTGCGATTGTACATCAGGATGATCGTTAGGGAATGCCAATGCAGCCACTTCGTCCAAAGATTGCTCGGGGACAAGTAGTGGAGGCGTGAGAATATGTTGTTCAGGAGGTTTCGTCTGCGATTGTACATCAGGATGATCGTTAGGGAATGCAAATGCAGCCACTTTGTCAACGTGTTTCTCTGGGACAAGCAGTGGAGGAGTTAGAATATGTTGTTCAGGAGGTTTCGCCTGCGATTGTACATCAGGATGATTGTTAGGGAATGCCAATGCCGCCACTTCGTCCCAAGATTGCCCTTGGACAAGTAGTGGAGGAGTGAGAATATGTTGTTCAGGAGGTTTCGTCTGCGATTGTACATCAGGATGATCGTTAGGGAATGCCAATGCAGCCACTTCGTCCCAAGATTGCTCGGGGACAATCATTGGAGGGGTTTGATAACATGGTTGATATGAAGGAGTCGTACACGGTTGTTGACAAGGGTTGGATAACATGGTTGATATGAAGGAGTCGTACACGGTTGTTGACAAGGGGTTGGATAACATGGTTGATATGGAGGAGTCGTACATGGTTGTTGACACGGGGTTGGATAACATGGTTGATATGGAGGAGTCGTACACGGTTGTTGACACGGGGTTGGATAACATGGTTGATATGGAGGAGTCGTACACGGTTGTTGACACGGGGTTGGATAACATGGTTGATATGGAGGAGTCGTACACGGTTGTTGACACGGGGTTGGTTAACATGGTTGATATGGAGGATTCGTACACGGTGGTTGATAACATGGAATATATAATTGAGATGGAGGAGGAGCAGTGAGGATGGTCGGATTTCCATTCCCCCCCGACTGTGATTTTTGTCCTGGTTGTAGAAGTTTCTTTTCCGATTTAGTATTTTCGTCGGTGGTGTTTTTGATACGGACTAGGAACTCATCCTCGAAGAGCTGTGCCGGACCATTTTTTTTTCGTAAAGGTGATTATGAGTTGTTCCAACTCTTGCATCCATGATTGTCCTGACAGTTGCATCGACTTCCCTCGTCTCTGATGGTGCTTAGCCTCAGTCACAGCCCAAAAATGATTGTTTGCCACCGAACTATTTTTTTGTACCAACATTTCTAGATTACCTTCTGTATGCCCCTTTCTAGAAGCCGCGTACACATGGTGCCTTCTCACGGATTCGTTGTCGAACACCAGCATGTCGGGAGTGTGCGAGAAGAATCGATTGCGGAAGGCTGCACACTTTAGAGCATCGAATAGGATCGTCTCTTGACTCCCTTCGCCAAATGCGCGAACCCATATATTGTGACGCTCAGCGTACCGCGCTCGCACCTTCTCACGCACGGTCTCGATGTCGAAGTATGAACCGAATGTCTTGGATGAGTGCATATCTAGTGAATCCCCTCCTGGTTGTGGTGATTGCGGGGGGGTGTGGAACTGTTCTAAGTGTTGTGCCCCCACATTGTTGTCTCCCATTTCCGACGCCTTGATATTCATGCGCCCGTCCTTGTAGTTCTCATAGAACTCGCACCTCACAATAGGATCACGGAAATATCCGCCTTCGTGCACTGCTACATCGATCGGATCTATCCCCCCCTCGTTTGATGCGAGCTTTACCACAACATCAGGTGCCCCGCACCTCCTCAGTAGAGTGGGTGTGTACCGGGCCGATATATAAACGTCAGCATGAGTGCCACCTCTTTGTTTATTTAGGAATGGGATGGATTCTTCTTGTACCATTAGGTGGCGTTCTGGCGGCGTTATGTTTGTTTGTTGTTTCTCCATGTGGCTCCGTTTCTTCTCACTGTTACCGAATGCAATGTATATGACTCCTGCGATCGCTATCGACGTCACTGCTATCGTGCTCGCTCGCTCGTGCATTTGTGTGGTCACCGATATAACCGTGTAGTGTGCCTCTATTACCCGTTTCAGGAGACTTGCCACTGCGGATGCTTCTCCGCCATCAATACTACAGAGCCGTTTGTTCAGTGTCGAGATCTTGCCCATACTGACGTGAACAACGTATAGTGCATGCACCAGTTTCGAGTCCTTGGATACCCACACCCTCAGGACGCACATGAGCCAGCAGAGGTCCATGTACAGAATAGCGACCACTCGAAAAAGCTGTAGCTTTCGTGAAGCGTGCCCCAGCCCCTTCAAGTGCCGTTAATCTGCGTGCTGGCC